>PVJL010018183.1:0-16580 GCA_004026885.1 Lyroderma lyra
CTTCCTTTGGAGCAGCTGGCCAGGCCAACCCAGGAACAAGATGGCCTTCCCTCTCCCTCTGGACTCATAGCCTTTGCAAAGTCAAGCTCCACTTGAAGCTCACTCAATAATATCCTTTCCATGTGTTTTATGTACAAAAACGAAAACATTTGTTTTGACTGCCTTTTTTTGTAGAAATAAAAATTGACCTTAGAATTTATCATCAGATGAACTTGTAAAGATTGGATGTTAATGTCTTTTTCAAAGCAAGTGGGACTGTCCCTGAAATAATAGAGATTATATGTCACTGACACCCAAAGGAAGCTGATGGTCTGAATGCTGTGTGTTACCAACTCTGCTTCTCTTCTTAGTGGTACTAGATCCTGTGGAGAAAAGACTTAAAGAAACTTTGTTTTTATTTTAGTTCTAAAACTTGAGATCTTTCCAGGGCTTATGACCTGTAAGACAGCTTGGTTTTACCTATGCAGAAGTGGGAGTGATGGGTAGGTTAGGCCGCATAACGTTGAGTTGTCCAGGCGTGTTGCCCATGCGGTGTCAATGAACTCAGCTTCTTTAGTTCTAGATACACAAGAGGCACGTTCTGGAGGCTCCCACATGCCCAGGATGGCAAGAGCACGAGGCCAGCATTTCCACATCTGTCTCTTCATTAGCAGAAAGGTGATGATGGACTTTATTTCACTCATACACAGATTTGTAATAAAATGCCAAATTCTGTCAAAAGCTATCCAAATAAGCCACCATCTGTTCTCATTGCTTCTCTGAAACCAGAATTATTGCCATCCTTGGAAACTGTCCTATTGCTTCGTGTTTCTGCCAGTGTAGCTCTACCTGCCTATCATCCCTCACATCCCTGCTCACCAAGGGAGGATACATTTGTCAAAGGTGGCAGCCCCTCGGGACTCTCAGTCCTGGCATTGCACTCCATGGTTTGCCCCAGTCAGGAGAGGCCTGGCCCCTGGAGAGCAAGGCTATGGGTGGTCCCTCCCTTGGGCCTGGGCAGCTAGATAAGCCAGGCAGAAGCCAAGGAGTTCCAAATGGTCACCAAACCCTTGGAGCAGGCTTTGAGCACACGGGCAGGCACCCCTGGCAGCTCCACAACCAAACAGCTGGGTCTTCTGGGGAAGGGGAGAGCTGTTGGGCTGCCACCACTGACCCAAGCCCACTCAGGAATTCACACCCTCCTAATCCAAAGTGTGTGTGGCCCTTCGTCTCCTGCCCCTGCCCCACATGGTGGAGAATAGGCTTTCTAAGATGCTGCGATCCCTTTCTGCTGCCCTTAATAAAAATGCTCTCCGACATTGGTTTGGATGTGTGGGTTTCTTCCTTACTGGTGGTGAGCAGTGCCAGGGGCCTGTGCCCTCGGTGGGGTCGGTGGGTGGGCAGGTTGAGGCTTCTAGTCTCCTGGAGCTTCTACTTTCTCCTCTCGGCCTATGCCCAGCCTTCAAGAGACACTCACAGCTGTTCCTGCCTTCCCTAAGGGAAGCAGAAAAGGCTGGAGAGTTCAGACTGTTGGGGCCTGCAGAGGGACCCACTGGGTGTCTGGGGAGGGGACAGCACCTCTATGTATATGTATCATTTAATTCCTGTCAGCCCCCAAAGAGTGATCATCCACATTTAGCCAAGGAGCAAACTGGCAATCAAGGGCAGGGAACTAAATGAGGGTGTGCCGGAGGGTGGGGCTAGGCCATTTTCTTGGAGGGTTGTAGCCAGAAACCTGCCTGAATCCCAGGACAGCAGACTGCTAAGGTTTTGACTTGAGGGCCCAATCAGGGCCCTGACTCTATTTTTTCAATTAAGTTTCCTGCCTGTAACTTGACACCAGCTGAGACCAAGCCCAAAGAGCCAGGTCTGCAGGTTTCTGGGAGGGAAACTTCCTGGGATGTCATTTTACCAGGAAGCAAGGAGCAGCCCTTTATCCTTTACGAAGCACAGGACAACCCCATGGGCACAATTATCCCTGTTTTTATAGAGGAAATTGAGGCTCAGTGACAACCAAGGGCATCTGGCCTGTATTTTTACAGTCTGGCTCCTGTTGCATTCTGCCACTGGTCCCTTTGAGCCCAGACACAGGCACAGTTCCCCCTTCCCCAACGCCAGAGCAAGACCCTCTCAACTTCCTGAACTCTGGAGCCACCATTTTCTTGCCTTCTTCCTATATAAATTGTTCAGCTTGAAATATGAGGCTGTCTGGAAAGTATCCAGCCATGTAATATGAAAAATAGAGGCATTTATAGTTGGATTTTTTTTTTTCTGGCCAGCCCTCATATGCACCTATTTCATCACTCTTGTGCCCACTGCAACCTGGCTTCTGTCAACCTCCTGCCCCTTAAGGTTCTCTGGCAGGGGCCTCAGGACTCGGGGTCAAGTCCATAGGGTGGTAGACTGTCAGCCCTGCTATCACTTTCTTCACTTGGCAGCACCACCATGCCCAGCCCTGCAGGGCAGCCACCTGACCTGGTGGAAGGCAAAGCCAGAGATGGTCTGAGTTCTTCCTGCCCTGTCTGCAATGGCTTCTCTCCGTGCTTCCCTCATGCAACATGGGAGAATGGCACCAAACTGAGGAGCAGAGCTGGAGTTGGGACTTTAGCATAGTGCCTGCCCTAGGCAGTACTTGGTAAATAGTCAACTCTAGATGATCGAAAGTGTTTTTGCTTACGGACTGGGTACTCCTGGGAACACTGCATGGGCCTCAGAAGATCAGAGCAAGGCCCAAGGAGGGAAGTCACTTCCTCTGGAGAGTATTCCCCAACCCATCCTGGATAGGTTAGGAGCCCCCTTTAGCTCAGCACCTTGCTGTGTATTCCTTTTTCCGACCCCACTGCAGCCTGTATCACACCAACTGTCCCTATGTAACAGACTAATCTCCTTGCAGGATGAGCTGTGTCCCAGCACCCAGCCCTGGTCTGGCACAGAGCAGAACCTCTATATGTGACTGATGAATGGGTGGATAACAGTAAACCCCTTGTCTAAGCCACCTAGTAAACAGCATACAAAACGGTTGGCATAAGAAATACCCCGTCTTCCTGATGGGTAGGGCTCCAGTGATCAGACTCATAATGGGCGCTTGTGGCCCCCTGCCTTCTTACCACCTTTCCTCCACTTGTGAGGTAGGCCTCGGTCTCCTGATTATCCTCCCAGCTGGCCATGGCCCTCAACTCCGCTGTCCCTGGGTGACAGTAGCTATTCCCACAGCTTCATCTAGCATCTATGCAGACCCCCCACATCTTCTTCTGTCCATCCACACCTCTGTCCTGAGGCTCAGAGCCACACAACCATCTGCCTCCTCATCAGAAGAATCCCCCTCAAGGGAGATGCCCCTCTGCCAACAGCCTGCCAGAAGCCTGCAGGAATGTGGCCAGATCCCAGTGGACTGAGGCAAGGAGGTGAGGGCGAGGCAACAGGAGGTATCAAACAGTGATTCCAGTTCACTGCTGTCGATGGAAGAAGGAAAGAGCCAGTGCCTGGAAGAGTCAAGGTCAAGAGAAGGTTAAGATGGAGCCAGAAAAGAGGGGACTGAAGTCACAGTCAAGGATGGGGCCATGGGTGCGTGGGAGCAGGGAGGAATGAGATCCCCACCAACCCTTACAACTTCAGAAAGCTGTACATCCCTCAAGGCTGTATAGACCAGGAGAGAGCTCTGTTGTAACTAGATTCCATGCCTGACACAGTGTGTGGTGAATACATGAACAGGTAACTTCAAAGTCCTGCTCTGCCACTCCCACTTCTAGGTCTGCAAAATAGGGACCCTGGTGCCTGCGCATAGCACTTAACATGAGACAAGAAGGACCATGAGGTATTCCATCCGCCTTTGCAACCTCTGGAGTAAGGTAGAACTCCTTTGCTCCCGAGAACTCGCTACTCCCCTCCCCATTTGCTCTCTGCATCTCCTCATCCAAGCCACATGGGCTCCAGTCACAGGGCATCCACACATCATCCAGGATCCCATTCCTACAGAACACTTCCCTTCTGGGAAAATTTAAATACACTCCTCTGAGCTTGCAGGGCCTCCTCAGACCTGACCCTAGGATGGCAAAGGTTTGCTTGCTTAGAACAGTTGGCTTCTTTTTAAATAAAAATTGAAATTATAATACACCTCCCCAAAAGTAGCCAGTGAGACATTCTTCTCCCTCAAACCCCCCAAAAAGAATAAAACCTAAGCATGAACAAAACCAGACTGTGGAACTTGTTTTACGTATCTTTTCTGGAATAGGGACCTGGTTTGGGCCCCAAAGGAGTTGCTTTTGTCCACTTGAGAAGGTTTTCTGGGCACAGTTTATAATTCACCTGAGTTTACAAGACACATGTTAACTTTATTAATACATCAATCTCTCCTTACTACACCTAAACAAGGAAGATGCTTACATGGAAACGTGAAGAGCCCCAAATGGTCGGCAGGCCCCAGACCCAGATATCACAGGCTGACCTGCCTGCGGCCAAGAGGGTTTGCTGAAGCTCTGGTCACCATACTTGAGTCATGAGGACCTGGGCATAAAGGTGACATGGTTCTGTCCATGGAAGTCACAGAACCCCTTCTAGGACCTGGTCCTAGGCCAAAGCTCAACCCATGCCCCCTTCCTGAGAGCTAAGGCGTTACTTCTTGGCTGTCAGGGTCACAGTTGGGAGGGCTCCAGGAAAGTTTCCAGAGTGGTTTCACCAGGGATCCCATCCCCTGATCTCTTGGAGTCTAAGTCATGAAGGGTACAGAGCTGCACCCCATCCTGGGCAAGCCGGACCCGCAGTGTAGGTGCTTGGAGGACACGCAGCTCATGCAGACGTTCCCAAGAGCAGGAAAAGGCATCAGGGCCCTTACCACAGCCCCCAGTTGGAGGCACACTGGGGTAGCCTGGGTGGGTCATCAGCTCTGCTGTCAAGGAGTGGCCCGTGGGTGTACCTTCCAGGGCCCGAGCCAGTGCCCCTGACACGTGGTGAGCGGACATGTGCCGGCCACAGGTGCTTAGGCCCACGAAGGCATCAGTCCACCTATGGATACCCTGTCATCAGAGGCAGTAGCTGGCAGAACAGTGACAGGCAGGGCTAGGCCAGAAGGCAGGACAGATCGGGGTGCAAGCACAGCTGGGTGAAACCTGAAGCCCTTTGAGGTTGAGAAACGGGCTCATCTGGCCAGGTGAATAGCCAATGGGAGCTGGGCAGGTGGCAGGGCACAGTGAGGGGAGGAGGGCAGGGGAACTGACCTTAGGCCTCGGCGTGAGAAGGGGCCCACAGCGGCCCGGGCATCGCGCTCCACAGCACAGGCGAAGGAGCGCGCTGGGGCCTCGAGCCACGTGCAGGCGCCCACTCCACGCTCCAGCGGCAGCCGTGTGAAGCGCACCCCGTGGGCCTGCAGTGCCTCAGCGAACACCTGGCACACGCCTGTGGGAGGGGCGGAGTCAGAAGAAGCCTGTCCCCCAACTGGGAACACTTCCCACTCCACCTGGGCATACTGCCGCCGGCCTGGGACCATCAAACCCATGCACCTGGGAGAACGTGCACGTGCTGGTGCCCGTCCACGTGAGTGGGGTTCCTGCCCAGTAATTCCCGGAAGCGGCTCAGCTGGGCCTCCAGCTCTTCCCGTACCTAAAGGAGAGGGCAATAGGCACCTTGAAAGTTCGAGAGCAGCTACGGAGGAGGAGCCCTCCCTATGCCTCTGAGTGACTGCTCCAGTGTTGGAACCAGGGAAGCATCCAGCGCCTGCTTCTGCCCCTGGTGGCATTACGATACCCTCTGGGCGGAGCCTTGATAGGGGGAACATCCTTTTGCAGCCGCGCTTCCGCACCTGGGACAAGGCCACATCTCCCGCCGTCACCGCCTCCCGGAATCTCATCTTGCCCAGGAAGAAGCCATCGGAGCTGAGCAGCGACGAGGCGCCGTGGCGGGCTGGACCCACGGGGCGGCCCTCGGACAGGTTGGCGTGGAGGCCCGTGGGGATTTGGTGCCTGCGGGCCGAACGCGAGCGGGAGCACTGGCGGCCGCTGGACAGCGGCGTCCCAAGCCCGCCCTGACTCTGTAAGGGGCCGCCCCTCACCTGCGGGCCAGCTCCGCCGCACCCTCCGCCACAGCGCCGTTGACCAGCAGGGACACGCTGGTCACAGCTCCCGCCAGGAAGGCCTCTACGATGCCCTCATCCCGCCGCGGGCAGTAACCAAAGTCGTCCGCGGTGATCACCAGCCTTACACGCGGCCGGGCCATCTCCGCCTCCGCGAGCGGCTGGGGACAAAGGGGAGTGGACTAGATAGTTCAGGCCCCGCCCCTAAACGCAGCCCGAGGCCCCGCCCCGACGCACACACCCCGACGCTCCTGTACCTCGCCTTTGTTCTCGCCACCTAGCGGTCGAGCTGTGCCCCTGCAACGACCCCGTATCTCCACTAAGTGTGCTCCTCCCTGACCAGACCACCGCTCGATTTACCGCAACGCGAAACTTTCAGTAACCGCAAAAATGATATTTAATATGAAAAATACATAAAGAAATCCTGGAGAAAAAAAATCTCTTACCTTTTCCAGAGGTCACGACTGTTAACTTTTTTGGTAGTGTCCTTTCAGTATTTTCGCTCAGCAAATAGACACACCCAATTCCTCACTCCCCCACCCCAAAGTTTCTTCTTTTGTTTTGAGAAATGATCAAATCATTCTTGTAATGTTTTATTTTTTTTATAGTGACTATGAACTTTTTCATGTTTTTATTAGCTCTTTATATTTCAAATCACCCATTTGTCTTTTGCTGATTTTTCTAAGAGGAGGCTTTTTCATGATTTGTAAAAGCTCTAAATAGTAAGAAAATGAAAGAAAGCATGTAATACCAATGGCTTCACTTAAGCAAGCATTAGCCCCTGCTTCTGTCTCCTGAGCTCTGTCCCAAGTTTTTGCATTTTTCCTTACTCATGACAAATAGTCATAGCTAGGGTTTTCATTATGATGTGGCTGTCTTGATTTTCCCAATGGAAGTGCAGTATTTGTGTCCAGACTATGGTATTGGAAATGTCATTCCTATTTACCAAGCTGTTTTACAGATGAAGAAACTGAGGCTCAGGGAAGGGAAGTGTCTTGCTCAAAGTGACCCTGCCAGGAGTAGTGGAGCTGGGACTGGCCTCCGAAACTCTAGGCCTGCATCTGAGTCTGCTCTAGTCCTCTAGGTCCTGCCTGCCCCTTAGGTCAGGGCAGAGAGGACAGAGCCAAGCTAAAGAATAACAAATAATACCGATTTCCATGGGGGCAGTGTAAGAATGGGAGGCCACAAAGGGCCCTTCACCAAGCTCTTGACAGAAGGATTGTTGTGTTCAAATGTGATTATTAAATTGTCAAAAAAAAAAAAAAAAGAAAGAAAAAAGAAAGGCCAGAGGCCCTGACTGTTAGAAAACTGGAAGGAGGAAATTGACATTTATTGAGCACCTATTCTAATACTAGAAATATTAGAGATTAGGGGTGAGTATGCAAGAAATACCATTTGGTAGAGAAGTAATAACACCATGTGGCGGAATCTGGGATGGGATTTGCTATCATCATTCTGTTGGGGAAGGCGAGCCTTCTGGGAAGTCTTCTCCAAAGAGGTGACACCTGGGAGGTGGACTGGATAAAAAGGAGTTTACCAGGCAGAGCGGGAAAAGAGGGAGAGGAAGTAAAGATATACTAGGTTCTTAGGGGTGCCAGGTGTGTCATATGAAGATTTAATCTCCATACTCCCATGAAAGGACACTCAAATCTATTTACAGAGGAGGAGCAGAGGATCAGAGAAACTGAGTCACACAGGCAGGAAACAGCAGAGCTAGGAATTAAAGCTAGGTCTGTGACTTAGGGCAGGGAGGGACTCTTTCCCCTGAACTCAAGGAGACTGCAGAGGGGAGAGGGCTCAAGACAGCAACTGTCCATACTGGGAGGGCCAGGAGGATACTGGAAAGGAGAAGACAGAGAGCAGGAGGCCCAGGACAACACCGTGACCAGAGTGGAGCCCAGGAAGGTGCTTGTGTCACTAAGAGGCTTTGACTTTTGTTCCTTAGACTCCCTTCAGGGCAGATGTGGAGTAATGATAAGAGCTTCAGTCTCAGTGCTCTTCCTCGCTGGGAAAGGTGCGTGGGAGAGACATCGGTCAGCAGCATCCTCCATCGTCCCCTCCCCCGCCTCCCACTGCCTGTGTGGGAAGGACTAAACTGAAGACATGGGGGAGGGGCCAATGCGGGGCCCGGCCCCCAACCATTGTGTCGGGGGCTAGAGGAACGAGTGGACCGTTGCGAGCCAATCAGGATGTGGCATGCAAATGAGCAAGCGGGGTGGACTTGGGGACAGTGTCGCCACCCTCTGGCGAGCGCAGATTGCAGTGACTGGCACTCGACGAGGCTTGCCCCCTGGTGAGCGGATGGGCTCTAGGCCAGGGATGGACACAAGGGCGCCTCCAGTTGTGGGAGGGGCGAGGATCAGAGATGGTCAGAGACAGGATGTGGACGTTCTCGGGGACCCCACCTCCGACCCGACGACTCTGGACACAGACGGTGTGCAGGGGACTCTGAGCAGAGGAAGGGCCAGACATGTGAGGGACACGGGATACCCCCGGGACACTGACGCAGAGTCTAACAGACTCAGAGACTGAGACCCATGGGGGCCTGAGGAGGCTCTCACGACATTTTCCCACCGACACAGAGAGGAATCCACAGCTACACTGCAGAACTGGAGAGGAGGCTGGCAGCAGGCTGAGTCACCCGCATCATGACCAGCTGCCGCCACCACTCTGGATACTTGGCAGACGACGAGGGCGGCCATACCACCTACCTGGCTCGGGTAAATGTGCCAGTAGGACCCCACTCTGAGGTTCACATGTGTTCCTCACTAGTTCTAGTGCTCTGAATCATAGCCCTTCTTTCTCATTTCCTGTTGACTTCCTCTTTGGGCCTCCAAGTGACTACCTTACTTCCTTGACCATGCCCATGACCCCCTGCTGGGCCCTAGTCATCCTCAATTTCATTCCCTGTGTTCCCCTGATCTCCAGTGGTCTGAGAGGAGCTTAGTGACCCGGGCCCCCAAGTGGGAACATGGAGGATACTCAGGGCCTAGGGGTCAAGTTGCAGAAGCAGCCATGGGGCGTGCTATGCATCCCAGCAGTGGAGCAGGACTGACTGGCCTGCTCTACTCACAGATGAGGAACCCAGGTGGGACTCAGAAGCATTTTATGATTACCCACTCAGCCTGTGAGAGGCATAAGCAGGCTTTCAGATTCTTGGTCTGGGCTTGTGTACATGAAATGGACATGTCAGGGAGGCTGCAGGGCAACCCTAAATAGATCCCCACTTTGTAAAAGAGGAAACTGGACCTCAAGAGGGATCAACTTGCCCGCAGTTACATAGCCTGAAGGGCTGCCTGACTCCAAAACAGCATTCCTTCCACTGCCCACTCCTCACCCAGCTCCTGGTGCCCTAGGAGGACCCCAGGGACCCTTCCTCCTCTGGGGCATTCTGGCCCACTGTGACATGCCTGTCTGTTCATGTGCAGCCACCTAAGAAGCCAGCAGTCCCGGAAAAGGGGCAAGCCTCCAAGCTGGGCCACATGCCACATCCATCGTTGAAGTACAGCCCCAACTCAGGGCTTCACGGCCACCACAGAAACTCAAGGGGCCCTCGGCCCTTTGGTAGCTTCCTGGATTTCCTTGTCAAGGACCAGGTACTGGACAGCCTGCAGATGGTGGTAGAGAAGGCAACTGAACGCATGGCCACCATGAAGACAGAGGCTGGGGTGCCACTGGTGGAAGTGCAGGACCCAGTGGAGGTGCCGAAGGGTAGGCGGCGGGTACGTGCCCGGCCCAGCCTCAGTACCATGCACCGGCACCATGGCCAGCCCAACCTCTGTGCTGGGAACCCCAACAACTACCCATCTTGCTCTAGTTCCATGTCCGACTCCCATAGCAACTTCACAGCTGGCGGGCTGGGCTCCTGTAGTCGAGACAGTGACCTGGGCTACCATGGCTTGGGCCCACTGCCACCCATGAGGGACAAACTCCAGCAGGAAAAGAGCCTCAAACGACTGTTGCAGCTGGAGAACAGAGGGGTGAGATCTGGGGCCATGGTGTGGGGTGGGGAGTATAGAGCTCAGCCCAAGCCCAGGACCAGGGCCAACCCTGGCTTGGCTGCTCCTGGATGCCTCTGAGAGTTCCCCCTCTTTCTGCAGAAAAGCCTGGGACAGTCTTGCTCCCCGGGGGACTCCCTGCTGTGGGACTCGATGGGCAGCCAGTCCAACAGCCAGTGGACCCCGGAGCATCCCCTTTCCTGGTTCTCAGGCCTGCTGGGCTCACGCTCAGGCACACCCGAAGTGTCAGAGCTGGGGCCTGGAGAGCCGGAGCTGGTCTTTCTCAAGCGAGAGTTCAACAAGGAGATCAAGTCCTTGCTGAGCCAGCCAGAGTCTTTTGGCCTGCCTGGCTACTCTTCGTGCTGCGATCCCCATCAGACCCTGGACTTCTTGGCTGAGCACCATCTCTTCCCTGCCCTGCAGAGCGTGGTCAGCCAGGCTGTGGACAAGCTCAGTGGCGCCTGCCGCCTCAACGGCTGTCCTCTCTTTCCATCAGAATGGGAACACACCTCAGAGCCCAGCTCAGAAGTTGCACCAGGCTCCAAGCAGGTCACACCCACTGAAAGGGAGGAGCCTTATGATTATTCACTCCCCACCAACTCCTCCAGCCTCAAGATAGTTCGCAAAAAGAGCCACAAATCCAGAGGATCGGGCAAGCCAAAAGAAGATTGTTCTCCCATGTCTAGTGCCCAAGAGGCCACTAGATTCAAAATCAAGGTCACACCAACAGAAGAGCCCAAGGTCCCCTCACCCAACTCCAGGCAGAAGGCATCTGACCAAGATACCAAAGTACAGAGACCATCCATGTCTGTTTCTGGGTCCTTGAACTCCAGTCAGAGGGCCCAGCCGTGGCGGAGCCTACACCTCACCCTGCCTGCCCCGGGAATCAAGGTGGAAGTGCCCTCAAGCCAGACCCACCTCACCAAGGTCACAGCTCCACTTGCCTGCCCCCTGCCCTCTTTCCTTCCACCACCTCCCTGTGTTCTCACCACTCACCTCCCTGGTAGATGCTTCTCCCCATCTCTCCCTTCATTGTATCTGGAGACAACTTCCTCAAGGGGGAGGCTAAGGGACTTAGGGGCAGGTTTCCAGGGGAAGGGCCCATTCCTAGCGGCCACTGTCACTGGCAGGTGCCCATGGTTCAGGTCTCTAGCTGTGCACTGTGGAAACCACCTGAGCAAGGGACAAGCTGATGGGGGACCAAGAACCCTGGCCTAGCTACTGCCAGGTGTTGTCAAAGATAAATAAAGGCTATTTTTAATTCTGGGTGGTTTTTTTTTTTTTTTAATATTTATCTTGGAGACCCTCCCTCATGGGGAGGGTTCTGTCCCTCGTGGACAGCAGCCTGACCCCAGAGGAGGGTGCTGCATTCCTAGGTCTAGCATCCCCTGATCCTGCTGCCTAGGACAAGGCTCCATTTTGTCTGTTCTGATGATAGGGAGTCACCCAGGAAGGGTACAGAGAAGATGGAGGTAGATTAACCCTTGAGATTCTCCAGCACAGCCCCAACCCTTCTCTCACTCATCAAGGCCCAGGCACACCTCCCTCCTCTGAACCCTGGCCTGAGTGAGGGCTTGCTAGAGCCCAGGTTGTCCAGACTCCAGTTTGATTGACACTGTGACTGTAGTCACTGGCCTTGCCCTGGGCCTTACTGATATGGCCAGTGTGAAGACAGTGTGGTTAATGTGAGGGTTGGCTGACATGCAGGACCTGTGTACAGCTATTGAGCAGGACAGCAGAACAGATGTGTCGAGGCCATACCCTTAGTGTGACAGGCGTGATGACCACGTGGGTGACATGGGGGCTGCTCTGGGTATGAGGGGCATCCTAGGGCAGCTGGAGTGGCATGACGTGTCTCCCTTTCCCTCCCCGGCTGCTTCACAGAGCCCCAGTAACGTGTTCATGAAGAAGAAGCCACTACCCTCCATCCCGTCCAAGTCCACTATATCCCACCTCTCCAACCCCTGGTACGAGGAGCTCATCAACTACTTGATGGAGCAGTCTGTCTCCATGCTCATCTATAAGTACAAGTTTGAGAGGGACCTCACCAAACAGCTGGGCTTCATCTCCTTCCCTGTCACCGAGACGCTTGTGGACCTCTTCCTGGGCTTCAAGAAGGTGAAGGGCTCCCACATCCGCCTGTCCTCAAAGGTTAACTGGAACTGCCTGCTGCACAAGCTGGAGGAGACCCAGTGGGCCCAGAAGGTGTCCCGGCCAGTGTCTCAGGCTGTGTCCCTGCAGGCCTCCCATCACAACGTTTCCCAGAGCACTGCCTCCCACCATGGCACTGCCCACCACAGCACTTCCCAGCACAACATGGAGTCCCCCTCCATGTTGCCCAAGCCAGCCACAGTTGTGGATCAGGAGGTGGCCACAGAACACTCCCTCTACACTGAGTTGCCGGGCCCCCAGCTGCCCACCCCTCAGAAGAACAGTACAGCTGAGGAGCAGGAACCCATGGGCCTATTGGAGCCCAAGCTCCCCACATTCTGTGGCACCAGTGTGGGCTCCGACCAATGTGAGCAATCAGTGGACCCAGGGGAGAGCCAGAACAGTGAGGAGGATGAGGAGGAAGACAATGACTTTGGGGATGAAAGTGAGACCCCCAAGCCTCAAGTGGAGGCCACAGTCAGCCATTCCACAGAAAGTCCTGGAGACCCCTAGTAAGGCACCCTAAGGCACACTAAGTGCTGGATTCCCTGCTCTTCCTCCTACTCCATGGGAATGCTGCCCACCCAGCCAGCCCCTTCCTTAAGCAGAGGTCAGAATGGGCCAGATGCCCTTGAGGAGCTCTGTTTAGCCTCTCAGGGAGGCCAACAGGACAAATAAAGCTTGTGTTTTCTTGTCTGGAGATTTCAGCCTCCCTTCCACGTAAGTGCACACCTACCCTTGCGGGCCAGGCCTGACCACAGCCAGCCTTCTTGACAGCTGGCAGTGCTCTCACCCCTGTGACCTGACGTGCTCTGTTGAACACAAGTCCCTGGCTTATAGCCCTTCTCCACTCCAGTCGCATCTTTCTGGCTCCTTAAGCCTCTCAGGGGTCATGACCCCCCTCTGTCATAGCCCTTGTGCATCATGACCCCTGCTTCCAGAGGGATCTTCCTCTGCCAGGGTGGCTTCCTCTTCTCTTTGACATGTCGCACCCTCACATTCCACCTGAGGAACACTTTCTACTGCTCCTACTGCCACTTGTCTTCCTCATTTGTATTTCCCACCTCCAACTCTTGATTCTGGAGGTTCTATGCCAGGTCACATGGAGGCTGCTGGTCTGTCAAGCTATGGATTGACTACCTCAGGCTGGCCATGTGTCTACCCTTTCTGCAGTGGCCCTGGGCTAGAAGGGTCTGTGGGCATGGCAGGTCTCATCTTCAATGTTCTCCTGGGGCTTCTGGGCTTCCTGTGCCATCCACTCAGCACCCTCCTTCCCTCTGCCTTCCTAGGGCAGCCTCTTTGCTCCCCTCTTGAGGCATCTTCGCCCAAGGACTAGTTCAACATCTCTCCCCTGCACCCCTTTTCCCTGTGGCCAAGAGAATACTTGAAGATTCTCCATACTGCCTCACCATGCAGGCTGCCATTGCAGGGAGCCTGGTGGTTCTCTCAAACCTCCTCCCTGTAGCCCACCTGGGTGCATAGAGGGCAGGCCTGCTCCACCTTGCCTGACCATGCTCAATGGCCCACAGGTGAGGACACAGCAACTATAGAACTTCCTCTGGAGCCAGGAGGGTGGACCTTCCACATGACACCCATGCCCTGAGATATGGAGAGGAGGACTTGCTCCACTGCCAGTCAGAGGGACGAGGATCGGGGTAGGGGTGTGGGGGATGCATTTTTCCACAGAGCTCTTTTAAGGCACATTCTCAGCTCATAAGACACATTCCTTGAGGTTGCCCACTGCCACCACCACCTCAGTGTGGAGCCACACAGCCATTTTCATATCTTATTGCCATACCACTTGGCCACAGTTGCTTTGACGCTATTGGCACATCCTAGTCCAAGCTAGGTCAGTCAGGTTCTTTCCCAGAAGCCTGTAATTGGGATTCCCTGAGAGATTCTGGTTCAGTTTGCACTGAAGGCTGAAGACAAGCATGAGTGGTGTGAAACAGCCCTCTTCCACCCACCTCCAAGGAGGCAAAAATCCTGATGGCAGAAAGGAGTCCTAAGGCTCTGAGAGATACCCACCAGCTTCCCGGGTTTCATTGCCAAATCCTCAAAGGAGAATTAAACATATCGCCACCCCAACATCAGAGGCACATGTCCAGGGACTGTCCCTGGGGGGAGAGCAGCCCCTTGGGAAACCACTGGCACATGGTACTAGAGACACCTGACCTTAGATCCTGTTTCAGGTATCTGTTGCTATATAAGAAACCACTGTGAGACTTAAGTGGCTTCAAACCATTCGTCATGATGTTGGGGTTTGACAGCTCACAGAGTTATAGGCAAAGTGGCTTACGTGGCTACTTTCAGCTGGGGGCTGGGTTGAAGCTGCAACATTCCATATGACTTCTCCCTCTCCCTGGTCTTTCTCCACATGGCCTCTGACTGTTCAGCTGTCTAGTCTTCACTTCCAGCCTGGTGCAGGCTGCAGCCACTGGCTTCCTAGAGGGAGGGAGCAAGAACCACTGCTGCTCTTGCAGCTTGTACTCAGAAGTTCCCAAATATAATAACACTTCCACAGTGTTCTCTTGGTCAAAGTGAATTGCAATGCCTACCCCGCGTCAAGAGGAGGGGAAATAGCTCCATGTCTTCATGAGAGGAGCAGCCTGTGCTGACAGGAATTGTTAGGAGCCATATTTGGAACCTAGCTACCTCTTCCCCACTCTCCATTTCTGATTGTTACCTTGAGCAGTCCCTGGAACCAAGTTGAGCTGAAGATAAACTGTGGCCAGAATGCAGAGGGCCCTGGAGATGCTATAATAGCTCTGAGCATCATGCTCTGCAGGGTAGGTAGGAAAAGGGAACAGGTAGGAGAAGCCATAAGCCCCTGAGAGAATTGAAGGAGAACCATGTTGGTTTCTGGGGTCTCTGCTGTCCTAGGATTCCTTTCTTTGCCTGTCAGGGAGATTACTTGCTGTGTCCTCACCATCCGCTGGCCCTATGTGCAGTGGGAAGCCATTGGTGACTTTCAGCAGGTACTTGCCATGATCTGATTCATGCTTTTTAAAGCATAAGTCATTTTCCTGTGTGGAAAATGTCTTGTAGAGGCCCGAGTATGAGAAGCAGGGAAATCTATTAGGATGTGGTGGTAGATATCTGGAGGGAAGATGGGGTGGTTTCAATTAGGATGGTTATGGGGGATGCAGGAGAGATACCTCACAATCTATTTTGGAGTTAGAGACATCAAGACGTGTTGGATTACATGTGAGGAGTGCAGTACATAGAGGAATTGATGTGGAAGCCTGGGAGCAAAACAGTTTGAGGGAGGAGACCAGGAATTCTACTTTAGGAACATTAACTTTGAGATATTTATTGGCATGTCCAAGACAACACATCCATTGCTTCCCAGATTGTACTCTAGCTCCTCAAGTGTAGGGTTTACCAAACCCAGGGCAGACCTTTAGCAATTTATACACCTTAAATGTTGGAAATATCAAGGTGTCCTATCCCATATGTAATTCAAAATAAAACCAATATTAAACGTGAAAACCCCAGGAATTGTTGGTGCTGTAATTAAAATTACTCTGAATTTTCTGAATGCAAAATTCTGGATGAGTTAATTAATTAAACGTCAACTTTTCTCCCTGTTTTGCTCGTGCCACAAGTGCATGGGTAGTCAGTCTATTGGGTAATGTATCTCAGAGCCTCTTCCCCCTTGGCCCCAGCACAGGGCTTAGAGTCAACATAACAATGTTCCACGAATGAATAAATAAACAGTGGTGTAAGTTTCCTACCCTTGAAGACTGAGCTGACAGCCCTCTGAGAAGGCAGTGAGACTGGCATCTGCACATGTCAGAAACCTGGGGAACAGAGCAACCCAGGCTGATTCCTACAGTCACTTCGTCTCCCAGGGCTCTGGTTTCCTAAGACAGCTTTGGAGCTTTCTGGTGAGAACAAGCCATTATCAACACCACAGCTCCCTGCTGCCCTCTGTTGCCCAATGACCATAGTGCCATGGAAGGAGATGGTGAGTAGCCACAAGAATCAGAAACCCCAGGGTCCAGGGACTGAGGTGACCCAATGTCAGAGAGGGCGCAATGACTGAGTGACTGGGCGATTAGTTAATTCTGGGGTCCAGAGACTGAAGATCAGGTAATTCAGTATCTGAGATCCGTCGACCTTGTGACCACAAAATGAAGTGATCGAGCAACCTCAAGACTGTGCAGCCGCGGACCCAGGGTTCAAAGGGAGAGACCATGGTTGAGAGCTCGGGGATCTAGGATGAAGGAGCTTGGTGAACAGGAGCTCAGCGGCCGCTGTGTGGGGAGGTCTCACCTACGAAGGTTCCCGGGAGGCTCCCCAACAGCTTGGCGCCACACCAGCCTTCCTTTAGAACTCATTGGTAAGTTCTCAGAAGCGTGGACCAATCAAAACCCTTCTCGTGT
>PVJL010018184.1:0-16570 GCA_004026885.1 Lyroderma lyra
TGAGATGGCTGGGGGTGGGGCGGGCCTGGGCAGCATGGCGTCACACACCGCGCTGTGAGTCTGTCTTCCTCCTGGGCCCACCTTGGCGGTCCCGCCGTGAGCTCCCCTCCTTTACAACCTGGAGGACTGGATCAGGTCTCGATTGATCTCGGCAACCGACCGGCAGCCTAAGAAAGGGCGACGCAGGGAAAAGCTTGGTTCCCACTGGGTCGTGCACAGGCCATCACGGGTGCGGGTGACCCCAGGGCAGCCAGCCCCGAGCTGCTTCCGGTCCTCACCCTGGTCGCGGCACACTGACTGCGGTGCGAACTGTTTTGGGAGCCTGCGCCTGGGGCCTCTTTTAAACCCCCATGCCCAAATGGCTGGTAAAAACGTAGAAACGGCATTTTTTATCAGTGCCTGTGTGCAGTGGATGCCCTTGGCCTTGGCCTCAGCCCTGGTAAGGCCTGGGGATGTAGGATCTGTGCGACTCAGGCACAGCGAACGAGATGGGGTGAGCATTTCACACAGCAGCTGCCTTCTAAGGGGAAGTCAAATGCCAACTCAGGGCTGTCACTGAGGTGACAACACACAGCACAGCGGCTGAAGACAGGAACTCCAGAGAAGAGGTCAAAGCAGAAGGGAGACAGAGTGACTGCCTGGGGGTCCAGGCTGGAGAATCGTGGGCTCGAGGGGACAGGGAGAGCCCTAGGGCGGAGCCGGTTGCAGGAATTTTGCGTCCCACGTCTCGCGCGCACGCGCCTTCTCCTCCCAAAGCATGCGCCGACGTCACAACGCGCGCTACGGAACAGAGGTGAGAGGGGCGTCTCCTAAAGACGGAACCGAGGAAGGGGCCGAGTCTCACCCCCGGGCTCGCCGTGATGGACAGACAGAGCGGCCACACGTAACCCACTAATCGAGCGAATTCAGAGGCAAGAGCTGGGAGTGGGGGTGGCTGTCCCGAGAAGTGACAGGGACATGGAGTGGTGGGACTGTGAGGCGGTCTTCCCGGGGGAGTGGCTCCCGCACGGAGGAGGCTTCGGGGTGCCCTGCCCCCGTCCCCCGTTTGGTTGCGATGACTGTGCATTTGACACAATGCATCCTCACTGGAGGAAGAGGCATGCAGGGGGTTGGGCAGAAGACACCACGGTGCCCTCTGTTCCCATCGGTGCCCTCCCCTCCCTCACCGGAGGGACTCGGTGACACTGGGTCATTTCGAAACGAGTCATTTAGAATTAAAAAACAGAAACTAACCCCCACCAAGACCAAATGCCCCGGAAGAGGCAAGTCAGCATGGTGATGCGAGACCCGCTGCTTTATGGGGTCGCCGGGTTGACGCGTTTACGCGCATGGCCTTACGGCGCTGTCGTGTTGACTGCACCCCACCTGCACGGGACCGCGACACGCTGGCACCTGTCCGGTCCGCGGGCGGTTCTGCCGGACGCCGCTTCCCTCCTCCCGTCTGGACCTGCCTCCCACTTCCTCCCTGCTTCCCCCCGACTCCTCACAGTCCATGCAGACGACTTGAAGGATGCCCCTCAGAGCCTCAACTCACAAGCCGGATGGGATCGGGACAGCCCAGCACAAAACGGGGACCGACCCCCCACGATCCAAAACCGCACTGCTTCCATGGCCGATGGATCGCGTCCTGAGTTTGTGCTGCATCGTTGCCTGGGGTGCGCCTTCCCTGCTCTCTCCTCTGGGCCGGGGACAGGGACACCAGAGGGAGGGGCCGCGCCTGTCCGCCTCCCACCCCCAGCTCCACGGCAGGAAGAGTTGTGCACCCACCCGTGAGGGCCATGCACGTGTGCAACTCCTCTTTTAAAATGTTCAAGACTTCCTCCACGCCGCGGTCGCCCTGAGGGAGAGAGACATAAGGGAACACTGTGACCACGCCTGAGATAAATTCTAGGGGTGCTCAGCGGTGTGGTGGGGAGGACAGGGCTTGTCTGTGAAATCGGAGCTACGTGGGGAAGAAAGGAACGCCAAGAGGCAAAGAAGTGGGGAGAGCTCCCGACAACGTGCAGCTCGCTGCAGAGGAGGCGCGGAGACCCGGGCCAAGGGGGCCGCCCCCCGGGAACCTGCGGCACCTCAAAACACGGCAACCCGTGGGGGTAAAGCACCTGAAAGGGTGAATGCGAGTAAGAAGCGTGGTACCTCCTGGCTGGTGTTCAACTTGCTGTTCTCACCTTGCAGGCGAGACCCCACAGGACAGGTCTCCCCAGGAAAACGCACTTGGCCCCCAGGGCCAGGGCCTTGAGCACGTCACCGCCCGTCCGGACCCCGCCATCCAGGTACACTTCGATTTTCCCTTTCACGGCGGCCACCACTTCTGTCAGGGCGTCGATCTGAAAGGGACAGACACGTGCGGCTCGAGGACTTCCGCTTTGACTCTCAGGACATCATGGGACAGCAGTGGCTCCCCAACGGGGGCGAGGACCAGGCACAGGGCCGGTCTGACGGTTCTGTCCCTCCTGTGCCTGAGGCTGCTGCCGCCCGTCACAGCAGTGCAGCTCTGCTGCCCGGGCCCAGAGGCGTCCGCGGCTGTCCCCTCGCCATTTCCTGCCCAGACAAAGTGCAGCTTCTGCCCGACTCACTGATCCGGAGTCTACAGCTTGCAGACTCCTCGTCACAGCCGCTGTCCCCCGGAGTGTTCGCGTTAAAGGTCATTTGAGAAACAGAACAGGGTGTGAATTCCAGCCTAGGATGCTGATGGCTTTAGAGTTCGTTTTAATAGGTCACAACAGGACATTCATTGGAGGCTTCTGGGGACAACGGCTAGCTTATCCTCTTCTCCGTCCCAGGAGGGCACAGGGGGCGCGTTAGACATGGAACCTTAGAGAGGGGGGGACGGCACTCAGAGTGACACCCCTCACAGGGAGGGCCCCAGGCACAGAATTTAAGGGGCGTGCAAGGCTCAGATAAATGATACTTGGATGAAATATTTTAAAAATCCAACGGAAATTTGACCTGCGAGCTTATTTTACAAAGAAAGTTCTATTGGCTCCAGGGCCAGTAGTACAGTGAGGTGACAGAGGCAGGGCTCTGCAAAGGCAGGGACAGATCCTGTCTTTTTTATTTAAAGTGTTTGATGTTTTGTTCACCCTGGATAACTTCTGCATTAATCTTCCTTTTTAAAATAACGCATTGCACTATTATGTGTTTTACTAAGTTTCCCTGGCACTTTCTTAAATTTTTGAGCTGGAGGCGGGCACCTCAGCAGCCTCGAGCGCACCTTGGCGTGGTCCTTGGATGACCTTGAGCTTGCTACCTCAAAGCTTGGGCGGAAATACAGTGGCCAGCATGGCGGAGGAGACAGCCCGTCTCTGGCTCTGGCCACGGTCAGCACTCGCTGGAGGATGCGCCGGCCTCTCTGCCCTCACTGGTCACTCCTCCCCAGGGAGCACGGCCCGCTACACGGACCCGTGGGAAAGCCTACTCGACGGGGTTTCGTTAGAGCTCCCTCAAGAGTGAATAAGGTCACTGCTTGCTGGAGGTGGGCTTGCCTTTGCTTCCCGCTGCTTCCGAGTGGCACCACGGGGAGGCCCAGGGCCCCGGTGCAGGACAGGGGTGCCTTGTGGGCACGTCCCGGGTGCCGGGTGAGAGAGCCCAGCGTCTGCTCTGCAGCCGGGCGTTCTCCTAGGCTCCCAGACGGGGATCTGCGATGGGAAGTAGGGAGCCCGACTGTCCCCTCTGTCAGCTGTCCTGGGAGCCTCAGTAAAGTGAACCCCCTGCTCTGCACGTGGGCCCGTCACTCAGTGCCAGTTCTCTCTCTCAGTTAGAGCCTGGAGGGCGGGGCAGGCCCGTGATTGACACCTTAAATCTCCAAGCCGAGCAAGCCTTGGAATGCACACACCGCAGACGCAGCTTTCGTGTGTCCTGCGCTCTGTCTTAAGGTCGTGACTGAGAATGGGCTAGCACCTTCAGGAGGGTCACTGATGCATTGCTTAAAACAGAGACGGCTTAGAAGCAATCCAGATGTTCAATAACAGGAAGCGGGTGCACTGCGAGTTATGAAAGCAGTCATGGGCATGCGCGGGGCGGCCGAGGGAGTACAGTCAGGGATACTGCATGACGACACATGGTGCCACACGTGTCGGGGGCATCATGTCGTAAGGCATGCAAGTGTCCAATCACTATGTTGTACACCTGAAAGTAACACAATATTCTATGCCACCTGTAATTGAAAATTAAATCTTAAAAATGTAATAAATTGTCTATTCATACTATACACCAATATAAAAAAGAGGAGCATATATATTGCAATGATATGATGCCCTGAATATACTTGTAAGTGAAAAGAAAATCACAAAATATTATGGGTAGTTTTTAATTTTAGGTTATGTTTGCACTAAGAAGTTGATGAAAACAATTCCCAAAATTGTTTTGGGAATTGGCCTTAATGACAGTGATGAAAATAGGGGGTAATGTTTATCTTATTCTTTTTGCATATATATTTTATTATCTGTAGTGTACATTTTACGTATATAATACAAAGGCCAAAACCACTGATGAGGATAAAAATAATCCACTTTGCCGTCTTACAATGAGGCAAGCAGTAATGGGAGAAGGTCTTGAAAAACCCGAGGGCTGTCTGGGGAAAAAAATGCCTCTATTTTTCGTATTACATGGCCGGATACTTTCCGGACAGCCTTCGTAAAAGCTATGTATCTTCCTGAAAATAAATCAACCATTTCCATTTAAAGATCCTTTCCCTGTCTCTCTCTACTCTTTATTTGCTTTCCCCAAACTCCATCTATAACGGGGCATAAATTCATAAGTTGGGGGGAAAATTATATATAGACTGTCATAAATTTTTAGCAAAGGGCTCATAGGGCATCTTTAAGTTTTATTGTGGAAGACAGTAATTTATTTGCTTAGGTGATGCACGGTTCCTCCCTGGCATGTGTCATATGAGAAACCACGAGGGGACAGTCCACACAGACAGGTCGAGCTCCAAGGTGAACGCTTCCTCAAGCAAGCAGGAGACCTCAGGGCTTTGGGAACCGACTCTTACAAGTTCCACTTAGTCCCTTACTAAGTGTATGAACGTGGAGAAGTTACTTGACATCTGTAAACTCCAGGATCCCGCTCTGTGTCACAGGGGTAATGACACCGATGTTGCAGGACTGCCGTGAGTTTTACAGGAGGGACGTGTAAAGTGTGTAAAAATAGCCTGGCACACACTAGGCTATTATGAACGATTCAAAGTCCTTGACATTCACATGTCTATACCCTCGTATGTAGCAATGGAGAGGGAAGTGTGCACAAAATTGCACAGGACACATCTTGTTCAGAACACACACACACACACACACACACACACCCTCAGATGTCCCCTCACTTACAGAAGCAGGGACGCCATCAAGCTGCCTGCCACCGTGGTTGGAGACAATGATGCCATGGACTTTGTGCTTCACGGCTAACTCCGCATCCTCTTTGGTCAGGATCCCTTTGAGGATGATGGGCAGCTGAGTTATGCTCTGAAGCCAGGAGAGGTCATTCCAGCACAAGGACGAGTCGATGGGAGACATCTGGAGATGAGGCACTGAGTTTCTCTGGAGGAGAAAAGAGAATCTCAGTCCTGACCTCCCTCAAGACGGCCTGATCCATTCCAGGTGAGACGCATCCATGGCGCCACCAAATGAGAAGTGAAAAGAAGCCTTTGTCAGCTCGGAAGGAGGAGCAAGGGACATCAACCCTACTTTCCTCAACACAAAGAACTCCTGCTTCAATGGCCTATTCATTAACCATTACTGGTGTCCTCGCTCCGTCAGTCATGACGCCAGGCTCGGGGGCGACAAGGACAAATAAGACCCAGTCCCTACAGTAGCAGAACTCAGAGCTTAGTAAGTAAGACGGATAAGCAACGGCATTTAGAGGCCAGCGTAACGTGTTACGGTCGAGATACACGGAGGGTAATAAGGACTGAGCAAGCTTCAAGGCTCCTAAGGCCGGAGTTAGCCAACATTCGCCCTTGGCTCAGCATGTGCGTCAAACATCCACGAATGCCAGGGTGACCCTGGAACGTGAGCCAAGGAGTCCTGAGCACCCCAAGGCCAATCTGTGTGCGAGTGAAGGAACTGACGAGTACGGCGGCTGAGTCACGTGGCCGGGTGTCCCCGCTGCCCACGGGCTGGAAGGCTGCTGTCACTATTTCTACAGCAGCCAAGAGACACCAGCTTCACTGTGGCTCTCTCTCTCTCTGGGACACTCCATCCCATCTGCCTGTAGGATTATTAATGCGTGAAGCGCCCTTGGCAGTCACCGAGTCAGCGATGCCATGTAGGTGTGCTGTGGCACCCTGGTGCTGCATGAATGAGTTCTCGAGGTGCAGGGATAGTGACCCCTCAGGTTCTCATGGCAGCAGGGTGGGGCCTGGGCTGGTCACCTTGGCTGTGAACACCCCCGTCAGAGGGTCAGTGTATCTAAGTGTGCCATCCAATGTGATCATGTTATAAGTGTGCCACACGGTAGGAAACGTTGGAGGAACTTGTTTCCTTCACCGTCTTCCCCACGCAGAAATCCTTTCCACGGCTGTCCTATTTCTCAGCACTCAGCCCTGGCCAGGACACTTCCGGTGAGGGCCGCTCAGGAGCGAGGACACTCGGTCGTACATGCTGTTCGTCTGGAAGTTCCAGGGAGCAGGAACCAGGCCTGATGTTTGAAGGGCTGCAACCCCAGAGTCTGGCACAGGGCCGGCACCTCAGTGAACCCATGTGGAGAGAAAGGAGGGCGGGAAGGGCAGGAAATGTACCTCCTGGGATGCCTGCCCACGGGACCCGAAAGTTTTCCTACCTCCTTAGGTGATCGAAGATTCTTTAGCATTAAGTTCATCTTCAAGTCCAATTGGTTTCGAATGTCATGTCGCCGGTTGCCAACTTTGGGCACGTCCACGGTGAGAACCAGAGCTTTGAAACCCAAGGATTCTGCCCTCTGGACCAGCTGTTTGTTCAGCTGCCGGTCTCGCTGCATGTAGAGCTGGAACCACCGGAGGCCTCCTGGGGCAGCAGCGACAATGTCCTCAAGGGTACAGCTGGCATATGTGCTGGTGATGTAGCAGGTGCCGGCTGCTTGGGCAGCTGCAAAGCAAATGACACAAGTCAGGTTGGAGGGCCGAGGCGCTCTAGGCTAGGCGTCTGCGTTGCCTCTGGCCGGCTTGGCCTGTGAGTCGAGATGGAGTTGACGTCCTTTGTTTCCTGGTGGGGCAGGGGTGGAGGAGTTTGGTCTGACTGCGAGGCCTAAAGCTGTCTGGGCCCCTCTCTGTGTAAACCGTCTCCTAAAGCCTGCGCTCCATGTTCAGTAAGTCCAGCTACAGACGTCATGGAGCCGCCCAAAGCGTGCTGGGCATGTTGCAGTTTTCAGACAGGAAAACAGACTTCTCGTGAACTTGCTAATGAAGCAGGAGGGAACTAAAAGTGCTAAGAATGAGGAAATGTGATTCCAGCGGAGAAGGCTGAGCTCTGTGGTGGAAAGAGCATGATGTCTGAAGTTGGAAGAAGGCTAGTTCTACCACTCCCTAGCCGGGTGGCCTTGAATGGCACTGCCCTCCTCTGTGGAAACTAATAATGGAGGCAACCCCCTATAACACGCACGGGTGTAACACGGGGTCGCTCTGACGTGGCTCAAGAATGAGAGAGATCCCCAAACAACACGGAGTGCAATAAGAGCTTTTAAGGCCTAGACGTAGCCGAACAGTTGGAGCTGTATTTCCTAAATGAAGATCCTTCCACTGAAAGAAGCATAAAGTTTAAGAGAGAACTTCACACGTGCTTAGCACCATATAACGAAATTTATAAAGATCTCTCAGCTAAAAGCCAGCAATCTAAAATAACAGACTTTTTGCAAAAAGCACAGACTAGAAGTCAAGATGATGCTGAAGGAAGTTCAGAGGATGAAGGTATCTCGTCAAGAAGAAAACGCCCTCGGTTAATGGTGCTTAGCCGTGATGAAAACGTTACTTAATACATAGTGATGTGTTATACTTCTGGTCAAAATTGCTTTAACAAAGATATTTTACTTCCTTATAAAAAACATGATGGTATGTGTTTTTAATTTTCGGAATCTAACCCCCTATTTTATACTAGTTCTTTGATTTGTATAATATGGATTTGCATACCACGGCATTTCTTAGGGACCCACCACCGTGCTGTCCGGGGGCTACCTGTACCTCTCCTCCGGGGTGTGGGGACATTCGATAAGAGACTAGCTAGAGCAGCATGTTTTAAATTACGAAGTGGTGCTCTGTACAAATGCCGGTGACGGTGAGGTTGATGGTGCTCATGGTGACAATGATGGTTGCTGCCATGGTCGCTGCACTGCATATTTCTCGTTTCCTGCTTTTAATCATTTCCAGTGGGATTCTCCAATCGGTTAACGTCACTATCACGGCACACCCCGTGGCGGAGACTTGGGCTTAATAAAAAATGAGAATTCTCAATTCCTAATGTCAACAGGAGACAGCCCATTCCTTTGTCCCTCTCCCGGAACGACACATGTTCGACCCTGACGCGTTAGTGGAGTAGTTGCATTCATACAGGAGACTCGCATTTCCGCCTAGTGGGACTGGGGTCCTCACCCAGGTGGGTGTCACCCTCAGCTCTAGAATCCTCAGAGTCATTACCTCCGATACCACCGAGTCAAAGGAAAAGACCCAGGGAAGCCCTGGCCACTTGCCCAAAACTGAGTGGCCCTAGAGTGAAGCTGACAAAGGAGTCACAGGAATATTTTCAGCCGCTCCCGTCCCCTCCCCTCCCCGCCTCTTCTCCCTATTTGTTTTTGGTGGGGTGGGGGTGGGGGTGTAGAGAATGAGGGGCAGCTGGGAAGGAGGCATAACCTAATAAGGAACTTTGTCAAATAAGGTGACAAGGTCAATCGAGGAGAAGGAAGAGGGAACATTTGGACAAGGGCTCACCCTACTTTCAGCCCCGTGAGGGTCAGAGGGAGCCTCACCCCTGGGGTGTCCCCACAGATGGCGTGGGTCCGAGGGCCGCGCCCCGGCTCTGGGGGATGGCTTGGTGGGGTGCCGCGGCTCTCCCTCTCCTCAGGAGTCCCTCCCCCACCCTAAGGATTCTTTACGTTGGGAAATGGGGACCTTCTCCAGGTCAGGGGAAAGGTTGTGCGAAGGTAGCACGGTGCATTCCTTTCCCACCCTCCTTCATTCCCATCAGATCGCTGCCCCCACCCCCTTGTACAGGGAAGGCGGGGGTGGGGGGCGGGGGGAGGGGGCTGTCCGCGCCTGCGCGTGAGGGCCCCGGAGGGCAGCCCGGGCGGGGCGGGGCGGGGCCGGGCCGGGCCACACCTCTGGCCGTGCTCATCTCCCCGTCCGGCCAGGCCAGGCAGTGGAAGCCGGTGGGCGCGATGCCGATGGGGGCGCCGATCTCCTGCCCCTGGACTGCGGTCCGCGTGTCCACCTGCGACACATCTCTCAGGTAGCGGGGCCGCAGGCGGATTCTGTGCCAGACGACAAAGAGATTTCCCATTGGTGGGACCGCTCCCCACTCCCGGGGTGCTGCCAGGTGCTGGGGCCCCCAAATTCCCAGTGCAGTTTTGAACAGGCTGCGCCCAGAGAAAGCTCTGGGGGCAGCCTGGCTGGTAGCTGAGTGGGCCGCCTCGACTGAACGGAGGCTCTGACCCCCGACCCCCCAGGAGCCGCTCCTGACCCCCCGGCCCCCGCCCTGGCTCACAGCACCCGGCGTCCTCTGACCTCCCAGCGCACGCGTGTCCCCACCAGGCCCTGCCTCGCTCCCTCAGGGGCCGCCCTGCCCAGACTCTCGGACTGATTCACGGGCACAAGGACTAGACAGGAGGCAGCGGCATTCCAGCCTCCCCCCTCCCGGGTTAGGACAAGTCTCTGCGAGGAGAGCAAAGGTCGCTGCACGGGGACAGAGCCTGGGGAATGCGCACGTATTCTTCCCGCTGGGGGCAGAGTCATTTGAAGGTGTGGCTTAAATACTGCTTCAGAAGTGGGGGTGGGGGGTGGGGGGTTGGCGATTCGCAAATGGCAAATACGAAGCGTACTTGTGGGTCCAATAGGTACTGAGCCTCAGGGTCCAGAGATGCTAGCCTTTCCCCCAGCGGTGTCCCGGGAAATACTGCCTGTGCCCAATGGGTAAGGTAGCCTCGGTCGCCTCATCGGTGAAATGCAAGAAATAACCCAAAGCTCCTAACAGTCCCCTGAGGACGAAGTGAGGTAAAGCAATTCGACGGCCGGGTGTGGAGCGAAGCAGGTATGAAAACACAGAACACAGTGTCCGCCTTGCAGCCCAGTCTTCCAGCTTTCTCCTGACCTCTCTATCACGGGGGTCAGCAAACATTTTCTGTAAGGGCCCAGGCAGGAAATGGTTCAGGCTTCGGGGGCCATGCGTCTTTGTCACCATGACTCAGCTTTCTGTTGCAAAGTACAAGCAGCCCTAGATAGCATGTCAACAACTGCGTGACTGTGTGCTAATGAACGTTTATGCATGGACACCAAAATTTAAATTTCGTTTAATTGCTGGGTGTGATAATTCTTCTTCTTTTGATTCCGTCCCCAACCGTTTAAAAATGAGAAAACGAAATCAAACAAACAGAAAACACATCCTTAGCTTGTGGACCATCCGAGAGTAGGTGGTGGGCCGATGATCCCTGCTTTACCCTTTCATCCCTCCCCCCCACGCCCCTCTCCTCACATACGTGCTCCCCTAGGCCTACCCAGGGGCCTATCCTCCCTGCCCGGGTGACCGGTGACCTTGGGATCCTTGTCCTATCTTGTCAAGAGTCCAAGTGGCTGGAATGCACAGGGATAGTGACTCGCTTGTGTCGGCTCTGTGGAAGCACTGAGATAAATTCTCTCCATCCTTCCTCTCTCCAGCTACCTGACCCTCCCCCACAAATCACCCCCAAACCTAAAACAACAACAAACGCCACGATTGTAGCTTGAGTCCTCTGTGTTCTCTGTGGGCAGAAACCAGGACTGCTCCCCTCCAAGCAGCCCGCCTCTGCACCTGAGCCTAACGGCAGAAAGGATACGGAAGGCCACACTTTTTAAACGCCGTGACGTTGTCAGCCCGCGTGAGGCCATCGTCGGCTCCTCCGTCAATATATTCCCAAGTCGACTTCGAGAGGAGTTCCTGTGCCTGGGCCTCAAAGTCTGTCACACACGCCACGGGCATTTCTGCACCTTCGAAGGAAAAACCTAAACGGACAGACAAAGCCCAGTAAGGAAACCTCAGAGGTGGAGGGGAGGGTGGAGCACGGAGCTGCCTGCATTAATCATTAACGCCCTGCACACATCCCTCACCCCCATCCCAGAGTCCTTCATCCCAGGGGAGGTTCTTCCCAAGGCGCTGACCCCCCAGCACGCACGATGGAGTCACGCCGCACCTCTCCCATCTCCCGCCCCCGCCCCCACTCCTGATGAATGTCCCTCATGTGTGTCCCTGCATCTCTATGCCCACCGCCTCAGACCTAGTTGAGGCCCCACCACCTCTTCTAAGATCATCACAGAAATCCCTTTTCTGTGTCCCTTGGCCTCCAGAGTACACTCCCCACCCCGTCTCCCTGCAGGTGCCAGTGTCTGAAAGTGCCCACGTCACAGCCTTTGCGGCTTTCTGGGCCTGGCTCCTGTCTCAGCGGTGTCACTCCTGGGGGGCTCTTCCTCGTCACGTGAGTCACCAGCTGGCTATTTCACACCTCTGTGCCCTCTGAGGAGGCGGTCCCTCAGGGTGAGGGGACAGGGGCTGAGCTGACACTCAATGTCCAGGAGTTCCCAGGAGTCTCTGCCATGGAGTGGCTGGGAGCCAGGGCTGATTTCCCCAACTCCTTGGCTGGGTCACTGAACTGCTGAGACCAAGCGAACACCACGCTCTCTGCGTGCCTTCCCGTCCTCAGTCGGAGCCGTGGAAGGCGGCAGCCTGGTTAAAACGAGCCAAAGGCCGTGAGTAGGAACAGGAGGGCTCTGACCCCACTGATGGAAGGCTGGGGCTGAGCCCCAGGACCCAGGGAGGCCAGATGAAATGTGGGGTGCTGGGAATCCTGGTGCGGGGAGGGAGGGGGCAGAACTGGCCTGAGGATACCGGGGCTGGGCCAGAATCCAGGTGAGTCAAACACTTGGGTCCTGGGGCTCAGCCCTAAACTCCAGCCTCGGGGGCGAAGCAGAAGGAGGTCAAACACCAGTAAACAGAGTCCACGGGGGTGTGTGCTGGGCTCTGGCGGGAGGCTGGGGGGGAGGGGGCTGGAGCACAACTGTGGAGCTTCTCTTACAGACAAAGCACCTGGTTAGCAGGTCGGCAGGGGGCTACTGAGGTGCTGAGCTGTTTGACAAAGGACAGCAACCCTGTCCCATCGATCCCCTTCCTTCCAGACCCCGCCGGGGTTCAGCCAGCCAAGTGATTTCATCGTTGAATCTCTCCGACTGGACGGCGATCACCGTGTCCAGTCTCTGCGTGCGTAAGAGCTAACGCGGCAGGCTGAGGACGCTGGCCCTCAGAAGGCCCGCCTGCAAGGCTTGGCCTTGGCTGTTCTCCGGAACTTCGATTTCTGTCACTTCCCGGTAAGACTGGCTCGCTGTGTCTTAGCTGTTGGTGCAAACAAGGTGGTTTAGGCTGAACCCCTGAGATCTAGAATTTTGGTACGGGTGAGGCAGAGTGTCTATGTGACCAGCCCCAAGAAAAACCCTCAGGCACTGAATCTCTGCAATGAACTTCCCCTGAGGAGAGCCTTGCACACACGGTGTCACCGCTCAGTGCCGGAGGGATCAAGTGTCTCCTGCGTAATATTCCCTTGGGAGAGAGGACTCTTGGGAACTGACACCTGGTTTCCTCCAGATTTTGCCCCGTGGGCCTTTTTGTCTGCTAAGTGTGCATTCTTTCACTGTAATAAATCATAGTCTCAACCATACGAGGGCTGTCCGGAAAAAATCCAGCCATAAACGCCTCTGTTTTTCATGTGATGTGGCTGCATACTTTGCGTGCAGCCCTCGTATGCTGGGTCCTATGAGACTTCCCTGTGAATCATGGAACCTGGGACCCCCCAACACACTTTGTATCCCCAGGCATTAGGAGTATGTGACACCTAGTTGCTCTTCATACACTCAATACTCGAATTTAACCTTCCCCTGTCTGTCATCTCTCTGCCTTGGTGGATGAGAAAGCTTCACCGGGTTTCAGCTCCTCCCGGTGTCTCGGCAGACAGACCCCCCATCCCATTGCTTACACACCCACAGAAGCGCTCTTGGCGCATTTCTAGCATCGGAGTTCAACAGCGCCAGTGTCTGATCCCAGAGAATGGCGCAGGCTCGCTCAGGTCTGCCTGCCTGGAACAGTGTGAATTCTCTCGTCTGAAAGCTGCTTGGAAATGAGGAAAGAACGCGGCATCTTTATAGACACACCAAGCATCATCTTACTGCATTTCTCTCTCCTGTTTCCTTTTCCGTCTACTATCTCGTTTCTACTGCCCTGTGAAGTCGAGAGAGAAGGTTCTAGTCTTTTTCTTTTGCATTTGAAGAGAACGATGCAGTAAATTATTACAGAGGGAGGCCCACAGTCATCTCTAAAGACAGACATTCTCCATTTGCCATTTCATGGAGCAGAGCTAAATAGCAGGTTCCTGTAAGTTATTTGTGATATTGAATTTAAAAGACTGTTTTAGGGTGGAAATAACAATTAGGATGCCCCCCCTCCCTTTTCATAGCAGACGAGGGCTGTCTGGAAAGTACCCAGCCACGTGATATGAAAAACAGAGGCATTTGTGGCTGGACGTTTTCCGGACAGCCCTCGTGTGTCCCGTTAGCATACCGAACGCATTATTCTTACTAGCGGTCCCGTGAAAGGACAACCTGCTGACTCAGACCCCGCCCAAGTTTGTGTTTCTGTGTGGTTCCGTATTCCATTTCATCTGTGCTCCCTTCCAGTGTTTTTCCTTCCTTTCTCCTCCACCCCAGCTGACCAGGAGCAGGAGAAGGGGAGAAAAGGCCGAAGGTTCCCTGGGGACTAAGCAGGCCGGCCGCGTTAGCCTACGAACCTGCCTAGCAGGCCTTCGGGCGCGCGGGAGACGGTGGTGCGGGCCGACCGGCACACCGGCCATAAGGAAGCCAAAACCAAGAGCAAGGACATTCAGCAGAATCTAAAGTTCAAATGGCTTTTCCTGAACGAGGGAAGGGGCGAGGACATCGCGTGGGGCCGTCGGCAGGAATTTCAAGGCCGTCTTTGCCTTTCGCAATGTTGGCATTTGATCTAACGCGGTCAGGCCGGATAACGAGTTGTTTTTCTGCTGAAGATTTTATCTGACTCGTGATTCATGGTGGTGTCGCTTTAGGAATTCTGGGTATTTTCAGTCACCTGGGAATCCAACTATTATTTTAATAACATTCTTTCTGTGGGAAAATGTATGCGGGGTTGTACGCAGATGGCTTCCAAGTAGAGACGTGGAGCACAGCCGTCGTCGTGAGTTGTGTGCTTTCCGTTGGGCCTCGCAGGACACGAGGCATGCTGGGAGACACGGCCGGAAACTCACCTGGTGTTCTGAAAGGCTCCGGGCTTTCGTATTCTCTTGAATGCAAAGTCCCTGAGGCATTCACAACTGAGAGAGGCCATGGAGTCAAGGTGGAACAATTTGGTTGTGTACAAAGACCCTTGGAGACAACACGATGGCTCCTTAATAATAATAGTAACAATGAAATTGCGACCATTTATCGAGTGCTTCACGATGTGTCATGCGCTGTGTGAACTGTTTTATGTGCACCATTGCTCCTCCCTCCCTTATAAGAACCCCCAAACACAAATATTACGATCCACAAGTTCACAGATGAGAAAGCTGATGTTCTGGGAGATTAAAATACTTTTCCCACCTTCACACCTCTAGTGACATACTCGGACTCTCGTGGCCTGGCTCCTAAGCATCATGCAGAGAAGCAAGTGCAGTCTGTAGGATGAGAGTTGGCATTGTAAATGCCATGGGCGTGTGCAGCTTCGGTCCCTTCAACACAGTCATGACTCGATCAGAAAGTTTACAAGTTATTATTTAGCTGGTCGTAAACAAAAACCTCACGCAATTAAATCAGTCTTAACGGTCTGCAAAACACCCTTCCCTATACATACTGTTATAACCCGGTGAGATGAAGGGTGATCAGAGGGTAGATATACAAGAGACCCATTCTGGAGATGAAAAAATTAGGACCCAGGGAATCCAAGTGAGTTATCGAAGCTCACAGGATGAGAGTGGCCATGCCTGACCGGGAACCTTTTCTGACTTGCTCTGGACGTGTCTGAGCCACCAAGGAGACTTGGTGGTAACTCAGGAGACGTGCGGTTCTCAGTTCTGCAGGGTCGGATGAGCTGCATCCAGTGAGCTTGGGCCATTCCCACCACATCTAGGCAATGGGGAAGGTGTCCTGTGTGGGGCTCACAGCGCCCTGCCTCTTCATTTGCTCAAAAAGGATGGGGTGTGCAAAACAGACGCCAGAACAACACACATGCTCAGAACAAGCTCTAGACTCCGTTGTGCCGACCTTAGGTCTCGCAGGTGTAGCTGTCTCTGACAGTGCCGGTTACAGAAGGGGCAGGAGAGGGAGGACGGGGGGGGGGGGGGGGGGGGGGCGCGGAGAAAGGCCGCTCGGCCTCCCTCTGCCTAATTCCCAGCACCTGTCGCCGTAGCAACCATCCCAGACTGCGTTTCTGAAGTCCATGAGGCATTCACAACTGAGGGAGGCCATGGAGTCAAGGTCAACTCTCTCCAGCTGTGGACCCTGGCACACATGGGCTCCAGCCACACCTCTGCTGCTGGCTCACCATGAACGCCCGTCCTGTACGGCCCTTGTCAGGAGAGCCCACGAGGAGTTTCTGGAACGGGCCTTGTAAGAATAGGTCATCACTAAACGGGACACCCATTTGCCTTTCTCTCGATGACACGCACATTCTCTTCGGAGGCTCTGGAGGTCGAAAGTTGCCTCAAGATTTGAGTGACCGTGTCATTTTAACCCTGCGTCGGATTTAGTCGTGAGTTTATGTTTTACAGACCTGTTTGCCTGTACTGTGGACAAAAGAAGGGTTCTATAGAAAGTAACCTCACCTGGGGACCTGGTCAGGCCCGACGAGGTGGGTGGTCACATCCCAGGCACGTAACTTCTTTAGTAACTGTCCTTGGTTTCTGTGCTGCCAGGTTAATGCACCTCTGAGATGCCTCTCTTCAGAAGTGGCGACATCCTGTCCCCCCCACTTCCGCCTTGCCTTCTCCCTCCTTCCTGTCATCTCCCCGATGTCCCTCCTTAATTCCAAAATAAAAATTCCAGCATAAAAGCAGCTGCGGACTGCCGTGCGGAGAAGCATTTTGTCTCCGTCTGTTGAGCCACGGCTTCCGGGCATCACTCGGGCTCAGCTACGTTTTTATAAAAAGTCTGCACGGGCGTGGACGTTCTTCCGTGGACAGAACCGCCGCGGTTCTCCTCAGACTGGTCTACGGATGCCCCCCGACCCGGTCCCAGCCCCCAAACGCTCGGCGCTGTGGGGAGCCGGCACCTCGGCCCAAACGAGCGGGTCCCTCGAAGAAGCTGCCCCTGCCCCGTGGCCTGTGACACATTAACCCCTGGGCCCCCGGGGAGCGGCCGGCATGTCTG
>PVJL010018185.1:0-16591 GCA_004026885.1 Lyroderma lyra
GGCACAGCCGTGCCTTCGCGTTGGAGCAGTTTGTAAAACGGGGGTGGCAGGGTGGGGGGTGAGGTAGTGATTAGGGACGGGGTCGGGGAGATGTCCCGGGAAGGGAGCGCGCGGTGTCTGCACTCAGGGAGCCTTGGGTTTAGGGCTGGTGCAGCGCTCGGGGACGGTTGTGCCTCTTTTGACATTTCTGGGTAGAAATCAGCATTTGTAGGATTTGGGAGGGAGGAGACGGAAGTGGGCGCGGGCTCGGGCTCGGGGGCAGCAGTACGCACCTGCCCGGGCCCGCAGCGGCGCCCAAAGCACGGGACTCGTGCTCAGGAGAAGCCCTGCGTTACGGCTGCAGGTGACTCACGTTTTGGGGTCCTCAGTGTTCAGAAACGCTAACAATTGGGGTGTCCACCTGAAGGGCGGCCTCGGTAACCGAGGTGCTTGCGTTTTTACTTCATAAAGTAAAGCCCGCTACTGCTGGAGGGAGGTGGGCCCCGGGCGCGGGTCCCGCGGACGAGCAGGTGGACGTGTCCGATGCCCAGGGGACTGCGAGGACTCAGCCGGCGCAGCGGCCTCAGAACGGGGAAGCGCCAGCCCTGGAGTCGACTGCCCGGGCGCAGCCCGCGGGGACCGAGGGACCCGGTCCGCCTGCCGGTGCCCGAGGCTGGGAAGGTTCCGAGTGCCATTGGCTGAGCGCCGCGGCGCTGCGCGCTGCCATTGGCTGGCGAGCCCGGGGGCGGGGCTGCGGCCTCTGGGGCCCGGAGTGCCGGACAGCGACCGGAGTGGATCCTGCTGGCCCGCGGCGCCATGAGCCGCAACCTGGACGCGGCGCGGCGGTTCCTGGAGCAGCTGGAGGCGCTGGGCGGCCGGGAGGGGGCGGTCCTCGCCGGCGAGTTCAGCGTGAGTGGGCGGGCGGGCAGCGGCTCCTGGCCCTGGCGGCCCCCGACGGCCCCGACGGCTGTCCCTCGCTCCCCGCGCGCGCTGTGTGTCCATGTCCGTGTCCGTCTGTGTCCGGGGTCTCCTTGTCCGCAGGAGCCGGCTCTCCCCTGGGCAGCACCTCCGTCTCCGCGCTCCTGGCCGCTGTCTGTCTCCGCCTCTGCCCGCGGGGCCCCGAGGGCCAAGTCCACAGCCGTGCTGGGCAGGGCTGCGCGCCTCCCCGGCTCCCTGCACCCCCGGCTCCCTGCACCCCCGGCTCCCTGCAACCCCCGGGTCCCTCTGTACCCCCTGGCCCCCTGGGCCCTGGCTGCGCTCTCGCAAGCTTGGGGCAGCCGGGCGGTGGTCACTCAGGCCTGGGTCAGGGGAGGAAGCGGCCAGGGGAAGAGGAACCTGCAGGCCCGGCTGCAGCGGGTGTGAACGCCCTGCTCGGACCCCACCCCACCCCGCCCGTGGCCCGCGGTGCCTTGAGCGAAATGCGGACTTAAGAGACTCAGGTGGCCTGAGGATGAAGTAAGGGGGGGGTGGGGGTGGGAAGAGCGCGCCCGCTCACTCCCTAGGAGCCCTTGTCACCGGGTATAAAATACTCTGAACGTTACGGTGGGGGAGGGAAGCCCTGCGTGGGGAATGCTCACGTGGCCGCGAGGGCACCGGACACTACACATAAGGAGAAGCTTTAAATACAGTAACTTAGGTAACACTATGCAAATATGGAAACAGGATGGTGGCATGAAATTTAGAAATACGTGATATGCAATAAAAATAAGTATGATATATACTTTATATAAACTTTGTGTTCATTAAGAACAATAAAAATAGATAATAGAACCAAATCTGTGAAATAATTTTAAATATAAATGTAGTGATTATGTAACCATAAATGTTAAAAATTTTAATTTACACAAATATAACTTCATAAAATAGAATTAAATAGAACATATAGAATTTATAAAATAAGCATTTACTCAAATTCCTAAGTAAATCTAAAATGTGTAGCAAATAGATAAAAGTATAAAATCTAATGTACACAAACATAAAACCATATTGTGTATGAGAGATGGATGGCAAATTCATGAGCATGTGAACGTGTAACCCACGTGGCCCGTCCCAGTCTCTGTCCAGTCTGGGGTAGTGCGTGATGGGCGGGCCAGTGTCCTGCAGTCACCGGAACCTGTGGGCCCCTCTAGGCCTTGCTTTCCTCACCCGAGTCATAGAGATACCAGTAGTGGTACCCACCACGCGAGGGTCCGTGAGGGCCTTAAGTGACCTGATGGGCCTAAGCAAAGCCCTAGAGTGGTGGTGGGGACCCAGTGCTGGCTCAGTAGGTGGTGTTATGACTGTGAACACCCGATGATCGTGGTAACATGCTATTCACTAATCATAGTAACTAAGAAAGTTCCTATAGTGCATCTAATACACGAGTAACGTTACACATTGTAATTCCCACACCAGGGTGTCCGGTAAGTATCCAGCCACGTAACGTGGAAAGTAGAGGCGTGTCTGGCTGGATACACTGTATATTACATATCATGTCATCGTTTTGTTATATTCACTAGTCATCTGTCACAATCACTATTTACAATGTAACACGATTCAGTCCCCAGGGGTGGCTGCTGAGAGGTCTGAGTTGGGCTCGCACTTCCTGCGTGGGGCTTTGGGCAAATCGCTCACATGCGGAGCCTCAGCTTTCTGAGTCTGCACTTAGAGGGACCTGGTGGTGCACAGAGCCTGGCACGGGGGAGGCACCCAGTCGTCGTTCCTGTTGTATCCTTGCGCTGGAGTCTGTTATCACTGTATCCTTGCGCTGGAGTCTGTTATCACTGTACCCTTACATGGGAATCCCCACTCACCTCAGAGGCAGCCCCTGTGTCTGTGCGAATTCTGACCTGGCCCCTTTCCTCTCCCCACTCCCCGCGCGCACGGCCAGGACATCCAGGCTCGCTCAGCTGCCTGGAAAGCTGGTGGCGCCTGCTCCACCGAGGCGGGCAGCCGGCCAGGAAACGTGAGGAAGAACCGCTACAAAGACGTGCTGCCCTGTAAGTCGCAGCGCCGCCCTGCGGACCTTCCCGCCAGCTTCGGGCCTGACGCGGTGCCGGCTCACGGGAGCACCTCGGTGGGGTCCCTGCCCGGTCTGCAGGGGTGGGGTCACGCCTCCCCCCGGCTTCCATCCGGGAGGCTGGATGCCCCTGCCAACCCCACACCCCTTTCTCACCTCTCCCGATGGCAGACGATCAGACACGAGTGACCCTCTCCCTGCTCCAGGAGGAGGGACAAGGCGACTACATCAACGGCAACTTCATCCGGGTCCGGCTGGGCGGTCGGGAAGGGGCGGGTGTGGTGGGCTCGGGCGGGATGGCGGTGGTGACTTTGCCTTTGCCAGGGCGCGGACGGAAGGCCGGCCTACATCGCCACGCAGGGACCCCTGCCTCACACCCTGCTAGACTTCTGGCGCCTAGTCTGGGAGTTTGGAATCAAGGTCAGCTTGGGGGGAGATGAAGTGGGGCCCTCCGTCGCCCCCGTTTCTCCCCCCCCACCAAAATCACCTCCCTCTCCTGTTACCCCTTTTGTCCAGGTGATCCTGATGGCGTGTCAGGAGACGGAGAACGGCAAGGTAGGTGACCTCAGCCCCTGGGGTACATGCACAGCAGCCGCGTGCAGGGGGGAGGCAGGGCCCCAGGACTCGGGTGGTCCTGGGGCTGACCACGCCGCAGCTCTGCCGAAAGCCTCCTTTTCTGCCCTTTAATCGTTCTGTTCATCTTTTCCTTTCTTCACGAGCCTCAGACCCGCTCCCGCTGGTCTCCCCACACCGCAGACCGTGAGGCCCTGTGGCGGCGCCCCTGCTCTCTGTCATTCTCTGCAACGACCTGGCCTTGGCGGTCCCTCCGATGAGGCAGGGGCCGCTCTGTCCCAGCGCCTGCGCTTGGCCGCTTCCTCTGAAAGGCTGGGAGCCTGCAGCTCCGTCTCAGGTGTCCCCGTTTCTCTTTCCGTTCTGTGTGTGTGTGTCTGCTTCGGGGATCGCAAATCTCTGCGGTTGAGCACCTGCCACACGCCGTCAGGGTTCTGTCCTTGTTTTCGATACGCCCTGTCCTTCCTCGTTGCTAGAAAGTTCATTTTCCCAGAGCATGCTGGGGTGCTTATGTAGCCGTTTCAGGTCTTTAGATTGGTGTGTGCATAACATAGTTTTCCCCGTTCTTTTACTTTTTAATCAGTGTTCATGTTTATTTTTAAGTGTGGTTCCTCGTCGCTGGCCTTTTGTGGGGACTTCTGTGCCCACTCTTGACCGTCTCTGCCTTTACTCGGCGTATTCAGCCTTTAACGTCGTTAGCGTCAGTGTGGGATCTGAATGTCCCTGCGATTGTGATACTTGTTCTCTCTCTGTTCTTTTTTCTTTTCTTCAGATTGAGAATTTTTATAACTGCACCTCAGAGTCCTGACTCCCTTAGGAGTTGCACCTCTTTGTGTCAGGTGCTTACGGCGTGTGTCTCACTCACCAGCTGACGTGCAGGTGTCACACCAGCTCAGGTACAGTGTGACACCTCCACGACGGGCTGCTTTCCGTTCCCTTTCCGTGCTGGATGCTGCTGTTGCCATGGGTCTTAATTCTAAATGTGTAATATTCTCCAGGACACCCTATTGTTTTCGCTATAAATTATCTTTTCTTTCTTTTTTTTAAAATGGTTGATTGAGATACAGTTCATCCATTTAAATTGCAGTTCAGTTGTTTTCCAGTCTGTTCCTGAGTCATGCAGCCATGGCCACAACCAATTCCAGAACATTCTCATCACCCTGCTGGGAAACCCCACACTCCTATTTCCCACGAGCCTGCACCCGGGGCAGCGCCTCCCTCATCGCGTTGCCGTCTCTCTAGCCTTGCGTCCTCTGGGCTTTTCATGGAAATGGGGTCACAGGCTCCGTCCTCGTGTGTGACTGGCCCGTTTCACTTGCTGCGACGTTTTTAACGTTCGTGCAAATCGGAGCACCCAGCAGCACTTCCCTCCTTTTTATTGCTGGATCTCGTGTTCCATTGCGTGGGCCTACGGCCTTGTAGTGCTTACCCGTCCATCAGGTTAGAGAATTTGGGCCGTTTCTGCTTTCCGGCTGTTACGAATAACGATGCTCTCCGTGTGCAGGCTTTGGGGGGGAACTGTTACGTTTCCATTCCTCTGGGGCGTGTACCTGCAAGTGCAATTGTTGGGTCACTGGGTCACTGCTTTCAGCATTTCGGGGAACTGACGAACGATTTCCCGTTTTTAAATTGTGGTAAAGAACGCACAACCGAACGTTTGCCATTTAACCACCTCAGGCGTGCAGTTCGCACACGACCAGTGTTGTTCCACCGTCACACCTCAAATTTCCGGTTGTTCATCCCCCCAGAAACTGCCCTCGCGCCAGCCCCCACGGCCGAAATTCTCTTCCTGTCTCCACGAGCCTGCGTGTCCTGGGTGCCCCCGTCCGCGGGGCCCGGCCACGCCTGTCCTTTCGTGGCTGGCTCATGTCCCTCACGGTGTTCCCAAGGGTCGTCCACGCTGTAGCATGAATCAGAATTTCATTCCTTTTGCGGCCGAGTGACCCTCATCGTGTGTGTCCACCGCGTGTGGTCCACCCACATCCCCGCTGAGGGGCTCTGGCGCGTGAGCATGGGCTGAGTTTCCGGTTCCTGGCGGTGCAGACCAGGAAGTCGAATTGCTGGGCCGCGTGGCAGTTCTGGGTTTGTTTTTCTTTCCGTTTCCCGCCGCGGCCGAACCGTCTCACCTGTGAGACTCTGGCTTGGTTTTCATCGCCTCCCCAACGGGTGGCAAGTGGTGTCTCCTCCGAGTCGCTCACGTGCTTATTTGTCCACGCGTGTGTCGTCTTTGGACACGTCTGTGCGCATCTTTTACCCCTTCTCTCGCTGGGTTAATGTCTTTTTATTATCGGGGTGTCGACGTACTGAGTCGGGCCCCCCCTTGCCTTTTACAGAGAAAGTGTGAGCGTTACTGGGCCCAAGAAGAGGAGGCTCTGTGGGTCGGGCATTTCTGCGTCACTCTGGTGAGCCGGGCCGGGTGGAAACGGGGTTCAGCGGAGGCTTGGGCGCTGTGGGAGCTCTGGGGGGGGGCGCGGGGCCGTTTTCCCAGCCTGGGCACGGCAGGGGCGCGGCCCGAGCACGCAGTCCGGACGCCGTGCACGCACTGCGCCTGCGTTTTGGCTGCAATCACGGTCATGTCTGACATACGAGCGTGCCCGGTGAGGTGCTTAGGACCTTACGTGCCTGCCCATCTCAGAACTCAACAAGACCTCTCGCTGGACGGGATACGTAGCGTTGATAGTTAATAAATGTGATAAAACTGCTTTGTTTTAGAAGCCCCCCCCAAAAAAAAAAAAAAACAAAACTAATTTTTTTCCACTGTAAGTGAGCTGCTTTGGGTGTTTAATCACGGCTCCTCGTTCTACGCTCTGTCAGCGCTTTCCCTCACAGACACCATGGGGGATGTGTACGTCCATTTCTAAAGACAGGGTGTTCGCATTTGATCGTTAACCAGAAATGCTTTGTTTTCTGTGAACTAACGTTTTGTTCCCCTCCCTCTTTCCCCCCGGCCGCACATCCTCAGACGAGGGAGTCGTGGCTGAATGCAGACACCGTGCTCAGGTCCCTACAGGTCACCTTCCGGAAGGTACTGAGAGGGGGAGCTGTTCTCTCACCTACAGAATGGGCGTTAACAGCCGTGCCCGCCTGGATTCCAGAGGAAGGTGTTTCGAACTGGGCCTGACGTGCAGGAGGTGCCCAGACAATGCTTTTCCCTCCCCACTTTGCTGGCGTTCCAGGAATCTCGTTCCGTGTACCAGCTGCAGTACGTGTCCTGGCCAGACAGAGGGGTCCCCAGCAGCCCTGCCCACGTGCTCACCATGGTGGAGGAGGCCCGGCACCTGCAGGGCTCTGGGCCCAGCCCCCTCTGTGTCCACTGCAGGTGAAGGCCATGAGCTTTATGGGGTCTGGAGAGATGGGCCTGGCGGCTTGGGGCCCCGGCGGTCGCAGGCCTGAGCGCGCACGTGTCCCCGCTGCGCTGACTGAAACTGTCAGCACTTGTGGAAGGCAGGCTGCCCGCTGGGGGGCAGGGGGGCAGCACACAGGTGATGCTCAGCGAATGGAAGCAATCGGACAGTTTGTCCTTTTAAATTACCATCTGGGGGTTCTGGGAATCACACGGTGCTGCAGGGGCCCCCCACCCCCAGGGCCCACTCACTAGAGGCCGTGGGCAGGCGCCAAGCAAACTCCCTCGAACCCGAAACCTCACGTTGCAGCGCGGGCTGTGGGCGGACGGGCGTCCTGTGCGCCGTGGACTACGTGAGGCAGCTGCTCCTGACCCAGGTACGAGGGGGCCTCCCCGGTGCCCGAGCCGCGCGGTGCCCTGCCCACGGGGCTGCTCACGGGCCTGCCTCTCTGCCCCAGACGCTCCCGCCTGACTTCAGCCTCTTGGACCTGGTCCTGGAGATGCGGATGCAGCGTCCCGCGGCTGTGCAGACGGAGGTGCGGGCCCCAGGCGCCCGTCCCAGCGACCCGGCCCTCCTCCCCGCGTCCCCTTCCTGAAGATGCTCCCCCCGCCCCCCAGGGCCAGTACCGGTTCCTGCACCGCACGGTGGCTCAGATGGTCCTGTCGGGGCTCCAAAATGCCACCTCCCCCCCGCAGAACCTCGAGGAGGTACCGAACCCCCTGCCCACCCCCGCCACCCCGTTGGGCCCGGAGCGCAGGTCTGTGACCACCACTGTCTCCCGGCCAGCCGAGTCTCTAGGGACAAGGACTGACCCTCTTCTGGCTCCCGTGTCACACGGTCCCCTCTTGCCTTATCCCGCAGTGCTGTCCCCCCCGGGAGCCTCATGCCCTCACTCTCTGATCTCTTCCCAGAATTGCGCCCCGCTCTACGACGACGCCCTCTCCCTCCGGGCCTCCCTGGCCCTTCCGGCCCCGCCCCGCCCACCTGAGGTCTTCAGGTACCAGCCCCGCCCCGCCCACGGGGGAGGGGTGTCCTCGGGTACCAGCCCTGCCCACGGGGGAGGGGTGTCCTCGGGTACCAGCCCCGCCCACGGGGGAGGGGTGTCCTCGGGTACCAGCCCCGCCCACGGGGGAGGGGTGTCCTCGGGTACCAGCCCCGCCCACGGGGGAGGGGTGTCCTCGGGTACCAGCCCCGCCCACCCGGCGGGGTCCTCGGGTACCAGCTCCAGCCCTCATGCTCCCAGGCCGACCCTGCCCTTCCCCTCCAAGCGCCAGCCCCTTCCCCAGGTGGTCGCAGGCCCTTTCTTGGGACTGAGCTCTGGGAACGCGGCCCCGGAGGACCCCTTGATCCCAGCGATCGCATTGCCCCACGTGCAGTGCTGACCCTCCCCAGCGCCCCCAGCCCCCTGCGCGTCAGGCCGGAAATCGCAGACCCTCATGCTGCGCCCGGCTGTCCCTGTGGAGCGTCTGTCCTTTCCGCGTGTTTGGAGGTCACTTCCTCATTCTGCGGACAGACAGCGACACAGAAGTGACCGCCCCGCGCCAGTAGCGTGCCCATCGCTCTGCCGGGCTGGGGGACCCTCTCCTGCTCCCACCTGCGCGGAGCGGCGGACGTGGAGGCGGGAGCCCCTAACCCAGAGTCCGATCGCCTCCCCGCCCCCCACCCCGCGCGGGTCCGCCCACTCGGCTCCCGCCCCATCCGGCCCTGCCCCCGCGGTTTCGCTTCCTTCCTGCCTCCCCGCCCGCAGGAGCGTCCCCCAGCCGCGGCCCCGGGCCCTCGCCATGGCCGACACGTACGCGGTGGTGCAGAAGCGCGGGGCGCCGGGGGGCCCCGGGTCGGCGTCCGGGGCGCGCGGCGCGGAGCAGACGCCCATCTACGCGCAGGTGGTGCCGCGCACCCGGCGGCTGCAGGCGGAGGATGCGCGGGGGGCGCCGCCCGGCCGCGGTGAGTCCCGGGCGCGTGGGGTGGGGGGCGGCCCCCCGCTTTCCGCCGGGACCCCACCCTGCAGGACCCCCCGCCCTCCGGGTCGCACTGGCCACCCCGGGGCTGCAGCCCGCCGGTCAGTCATGCCCGGAAGTGTCCCCGTCCAGACCGCGGGCCCGGGGCTGGGCGCTATCCCCCGCGGTGTCCCCTCGTCTCGGGGGAGGCCGTGGGCCTGGCCGCGCCCCCGGGAGACACCCCTCCCCACGGGCCCGGCCCGCGCCCCCGGCCCGCGCCCCCACCCGGCAGCGGCCTCTGCCCCGAGCTGGGTCCGGCCCTTCGCGCGCTGACCGTGGTTCCCGCCCGCAGTTACGGCCGACCCCAGCCCTGCTGGGCCGGGCGCCTACGAGGACGTGGCCGAGGGAGCTCAGAGCGGCGGGCTGGGTAAGTCCGACACAGCCGGAGCCTCCCCGGAGCTGGGGGTTTGGGGAGGGGGCTGGGGCTCAGGCCCTGGGAGTCCGGTGGACCAGGAGGTCTCCGAGCCTCCGGGATGGCATCCCCCAGGTTGCCCACCATGCGCACCTGGCCGCTGGGTGAGGCCGCCGTGCACTTCCTCTCCCAGGCTTCAACCTGCGCATCGGGAGGCCCAAAGGGCCCCGGGACCCCCCTGCCGAGTGGAGCCGGGTGTGAGCCCTGCGCCCCTGCCTGCCGGCCGCCCCACGTGCTTCCGGGACTGCTGAGGCCGGCTCTGCTGTGGGAAGTACGGCAAGGGGGCCCCTGGGCCTGGGTCACAATAAAATTGCTCGGGGAGGGACACGTGGGGCTCTGTCCCGGTGACTGTGGCGTCCCAGGCCTGAGGCTGCGGGAGGCGGTGCACCAAGCAGATTCCTAGACGCGCATCAGGCCTGGGACCACCCCCGGGGCCCTCAGTTGTGAAGGAGGGGACGGACGGGCCCCTCGGTCTGCCCCATTCCCCCGTGGCAGACTGGTTCATCCACGGGTCTGAGCCCCCCGCACTCAGACGTCCAGCTGACGACGCCGGGACGTGGGTGGACCCTGACCAAGACGGAAGGCGTCCCCGCCATTCAGACAGACCCCAGCTGGGCACAGTCACAGCCGAGTGGCTGTTGTCACACCGACTGGGAGAGAGATCACCTTCGGATGTGCAGACAGACAGATGGACCCCACCCTGGACAGCCAGACCCTCAGGGGGACAGACTACAGCTGGAGGGATGGATCGCCAGCCAGAGAGACAGACAGACAGCCTGCCGGGCCACCCCCACCCAGCTTGGTAGCCAGACAGAAACGGGTCCCCAGCCGAACAGAGCCCCCCGGGGTGGGGGGGACAGACTCCCGACTAGCTAGCTGGCCCCTGGTCGCAGACAGTGCTTGGTGGCAGTGACTTAACTCGTCAGGTGCTGTGAGGTCTCTGCCTGCGAAGCCCCCCGACCAGCAGACGCCTGGCCTTGCAGGGAGACAGGGATGCGCCGGCCTCGTGGGAAACGGGGAGCCCGCACCGTCTGGGGCACGAGTGCTCCGGCGAGACCTGCAGGTACCCCTGACGGAGAGGCAGCAGGGGGACCGCGGGGAGCTGGTCGCCAGCGCACGTCAGGTGTCGTTTAGATGAGAGGTCCTCAGCGCTTCAACAGATGCAAATTCCAGCACTGCCCGCGAGCTTGGTGCGCGCAGACCCCGAGTTAGCAGTCCTCAGAGCAGCCCCCCGACACCGCCGATGGGAGGGAAGTGCCGACGTGTCCTGAGTGACAGCAGGCAGGAAGCAGGAGACCCGAGTGGTTGGCGGTTCGCGGCTGTGGGCCCAGAGCGAGAGGTGGCTCAGCTCCCGGATGGGAGTTCCGGCTTTGACTCAACCTGCAGGGGCCCCCCCAGGCCCCCAGCGCCCCGCTGATGCAGGAACGTTAGGGTGTGCCCAGCACCGGTCCCTCACAGGCTGCGTCTGTCCTAGAACTGTCCCCCGCCCCGTCTGAAGCCACATCCTTTCAAAACAAGTTCATCATCGGTCCCCAAACGCTCGTGCACAAAAGCACCCGTCGGCCCCAGCACGGTGGCCTGGTGGCCTCCTCCCGCTCCCTGCTGTGTCCCAGGACCTGTCCTTTCCCGGCTGGCACGTCCCTTCAGAAACGCTGTCGGCCGTGGGAGTTTGGGCTGAGCGGAGGTGACTGTGCCACAGCTGCGTCATCTCCCGTGAACGTGTCATCGTGGTTAGTAGCCGGGACTCAGCGCCGACGGGTGTGACCTGAGCAGAGGTCTTCCCCTCGCTCTGCTGCTGCTGTTGGCTTGTCTCCCACGCCGTGACAGCGGTTGCCATGATGACAGGGTGGCCACACGCGTGACGATGGTCCAGAGCAAGAGGGAATCCGGAATTTTGCAGCCGCCGCAGGGCTGCTGCTCACCCGTTCAGGGATCACCCCCCTGTGCGGCGGGAGCGCCGTTGCCCCGGTTCTCGGTGGCACTGTCTGTGGGTGTTCTCGCCGGGGCCCTGCTTCAATCCGCGACGGAGCGCGCAGCCCCGTGCTGGTGTGACACGTCCGCCAACGTCACTGCAAAATAAACGCGTGTTCACTTGGGCGCAAGTCCCCTACCCGGCGGCAGCTGGTTGTCCTTGGGCCTAAAGTGTCTGGGAAAAGCACGTCTGGGGGCCCTGAGCTCAGCTGTCCTCCCCCCCGGGGCGTTTGTGTCATCGTCCTGTCTCCCCAGACCCTTGAGGTGACTGTCTGGCCCTCGTGTGCCCCCAGCGCCCTGCTGGCATCCAGCCCGGTCACCCCACTCTGAGGGCGGCCCCTATGCCGCACGCCAGCCGGTGGCAGAACTTAACCAGCACGACCTGCACAACACACCCGGACGCCACCGCGTCTCCGTCCCCTCTGCTGCCCCCGGCTCCCGCCCCGGTGCTCCAGCCCCACCTCCCTGACGTCTGCCACCACGCACAGGCGGGGCAGGTGCCCAGGTGCCTGAAGCTCGTCTGCCCAGGACCCTCCTGCGGTTCCCTTGTCCCCCCCCCCCCCCCCGCCAAGGGCTGGGCGTAGTGACCACACACAGAAGGGCCCGTGTCACCGCTGCGCCCTGGTCCCCGTGAGGCGCTCGCTCCCTGACATCACTGCCCCCCATCCTGGGAGACGGTCCCGGCTCTGGGGCCCCTGCGGGTCCGGGCGGAGCACTGACCAGCTCTGCGAGGGTGGCCCAGCAGCGGATGGACGAGCCACCCCCCGGGCAGCCCCCGACGTACCGTTTGCAGGACACGGTGGCGTGGGTGTGCGCACCCTCACTCTTGTGTCCTCGCTCTTGTGTCCTCGCGGGCGTGTGCGCGTCTGCGAGAGCTCGTCGGGGGGCGCACGCTACGTCTGGGCGGTGACGGCAGGTCGTACCCCGAAAACTTGTCTGTGGCGTGTGTGCAGGGGCGGCAGGTGGCCGTGGCCCTGGACTTCGCTGTCGGGGCCGTCGCTCACACGTGCAGAGCCGGCCGCTCGGCCGGTGTCCTGTCTCCCCGTTTCCTGTTTTGCTCGGATTCACAACCTTTCAGTCCTCGGGGGGCGGGGGGCACTCCGCAGGGCCGTGGTCAGGGCCGCTCTCCGAGGCCACAGGCACGTCCTGGGCCATCGTTTGTTCCTTTGCTAAAAAACGTCCTTTTCGTGTTAAGAAGCGAGGTGACCGTCACCACTCTTACGGCCGAGGCCTCGAGCGGGGTAGGAAGCGATGGACACGTCTGTCCGTGACCCTCCCGGCCTGCTGTCCCCCCACAGACACACGAGCGGCGTGGGACACGATGCCGACGGGACACGGGCCGGAGCAAGCCAAACGCAGCCGGCCGGCGTGCTGACCACGGCCACGCGTGCGACGGCCTGTCCCCGGGCGGGGACGCGGGGACGTGGGGACGCGGGGACGCGGGGCCGGGGGAGCCGTGCTGCTGTGGGACGGAGGGGACACGCAGGAGGCTGCGCGCGAGACCCCCGCGGAGGCGCCCCGGGCGCTGGAGGGGGTGCTGCCCCAGGTGTCCCCGGGCGCGCTGCGGGGACCTGCGGCCAGCGCCTGCCACGTGCATGTCTTCCCGGAAGGCGCTGGCTCAGAACATGCGTTCTGGTCCCTAAACGAAGCTGAGACGGGACCGTCGCCCGAGGACTTGTGGGGACACAGCCCCCGAGCCCGGCCCGCCCCCCAGGGACAGAGGCCACAGGCTCGCAAGCACTCGTCACCAAGGAGGACGAGGGGCCTCTCCCCTGACCAGGGCTCGGACCCCACACCCAGTCGTGGCTGCGATGAGCTACTCTTGGGTGCTAGCCTGGGCTCGGGGGGTGACCACAACGACCCGATGTGGCCCCGGAGCCCGTCGGCCGCTCAGCCGCGCAGAAGGAAGAGACGGTTTCAGCTGAGCGTGGGGACAGCCGTCGGGGGACCCGGGGAAAGCCGGGCACGAGGGCCGAGGCGGTTCTGCTTCCGTCCGACGTCACTCAGCAGAGTTTCCCCGTTTCTGTTTCATTTTGCGTTAACGCAGTTTCATCGCCCAACGGAAACGGGGACGAGGAGGAGCGGGGTCCGCGGGGACGAGGAGGAGCGGGGTCCGCGGGGACGAGGAGGAGCGGGGTCCGCGGGGACGAGGAGGAGCGGGGTCCGCGGGGACGAGGAGGAGCGGGGTCCCCGGGGACGAGGAGGAGCGGGGTCCGCGGGGACGAGGAGGAGCGGGGTCCCCGGGGACGAGGAGGAGCGGGGTCCGCGGGGACGAGGAGGAGCGGGGTCCCCGGGGACAAGGAGGAGCGGGGTCCGTGGGGACAATGAGCACGACGCAGGACGTTCCCTCCCCGAGGGGCTGCCGCCGGTCCCCTGAGACACGGAGGGCTGTGGGGGGGCCGTGCCATGGGCTCCCCGAGAGGGCTCCCCGGGGCGCGGCGGGAGGGCTGCAGGCAGGCCGGGCTCCACCTGCTACTGAGTCCTGGGAAGTGGGGTTTCCCAGCCCCCGTGTCTCCCAGTCGGGACAGCGGGAGGGTGGTGACCGGAGGAGACTAGGCGCGGGGGGCGGGCACAGATGCGGTCTGCAGACCACGTACACGTTACGCCTGGAACCGGTGTAAGGGGGCTAACCCCTGCCACCCCGATAAACTCCCGCGTGCTGGAATGTGACGGTGACAGACTAAAACCGCCGGGTGACCCGGTGAGTGTCCTGTGCCCGGTCCACGTTAGAGGCTCAAACGTCTGGAGGCGCCGTGAACGAAACACAGAGCTTCGATCCGATGAACCTGGGCTCCAGTCTCCTCCACGCAGGTCATTTGCTCATCACTGTGGGGGTTCGGGGCGGGGCACCCCGAGATTTGGGACGAGGCACCCCGAGATGTGCCTCCGCGGTCCGCAGGTAGTTTTGAGCTCCAGAGAGAAACTTCTGGCCCTCCCCGCGCTGCCCGGAAGGACGAGAGGCTGGGGCCTCGCCCGTGACGAGAGACGACCCCCCCGAGTCCTGTCTAGCGCAGGACGCACCCCGATTTACTAAGCGTCCGCTCTGCCCAGCCTGCAAGGACCCCTTGCGTCCCTCGGGCTCCTGCCTGGGCCCTGGCCCCGACGTCGTCTGCACCCGCATGCCGTCTGTGTCCGGGCCTCTCGGGCACGTGGGTGTCGGACCCCGTGTGTGTCCTGAGTGTCCCATCGTCACGTTCATTCGATTATTGGAGCGTCTGAGAGGACCTCGAACCCCGAGGAGAGTTTGCTGCTCCCCCACACTGTGCCCCGCGGCTTCTCCTCACTCCTCACTGTGTTCGCTGAAAAGTGGGGGTGACTGTCCCTGCACCCTCCTGTTCACACTTGGGTGCCTGGTGCCCCCCACGCGTCAGGCGCTGTGCTGAGAGCAGCCCCCCAGCCAAGCAGAACGTGGACACAGAGTCCCCCGGGCTGGTGACAGCCCGCCCACGAGCCTCTGAGAGCAGGACCGTCGTGTGTGGCCTCGGGGACACCCCGGTGAGCGTACACATGTGCTGACACTGTCATTTGTCATTCTCCGAGGGTGCTTGCACACCTCACATGCTGTGGACCCCGTTCTTCTGGGGACACGGGGGGGCGGGGCTCTGTCCCAGTCCCCACAGCCCTGCTGGCCGCTCTGTCCCCGGGCAGGCTGATGGGGGACTTCCTGGCTCCGTCTTATCAGTTTACAACTGATAACCCACAAGGAGGGGCTCCCCCAGGGCTGGGGCTCTGCCTCCCCACCCGGCCTCCTGGGCTCCTGAAACTCCTTTCATGGGACCTTTACATGAGTGACAGCTGCTGGCGCAGAGCTTTGTCACCCTTTGTCACCGGCCCTCAGCCCTGTCCCTCCTGGGGGCTGACTGCAGGTCATTCCTGGGCGTTGACACTTCCTCTCCTTCTGGAGTCTGCATGGAGCAAGCGCCGAGTCTCAAACCCCGCTGGACCCGGAAAGTACCCTGAGGTCCGAGGTCCGTTTCCGAGAACTCCAGTACGGGGAGCAACAAATGCAAAAAGCTTGGCACAGGCTGATATTGGACTGCGGAACCCAGGCTGGGACGTCATTGTCCCAGGTTTTGCATGTGTTTGCAAGTGTCCTCAATACAACTAAGAAAACCCCAAACTGTGGGGAAAGTTCGGTGTTTAGATTCTGTTATAACCTGGATGGTCTCAGAAAGGGCGGGATTCAGGATCGCCCGCAAGCAGAACCGTTCCAACCGTCTTCGCCAGAGAGATGGGTCCTTCCGCTGCTACGCGGCTTCGTGTCAGCGTGTGGTCGGCTCGGCCGGGCGGAAGTTTCTACGGGGAGTTGTCCCCTGCGCCCTGTCCACTCGGGTCTGCGGGTCCCCACTGGGTCCCCTCAGCCCACAGAACCGAGCGGGGGGTCCGGAGGCCTCACGGAACCGGGCTGACGGCGCCCTTCTGCTTTATGTGACAGCCTCGTGAGGACACCTGGTGTCGAAAGGTGTAAAGAGCTAAATCGGTCACAGGGACAAGTTGGTCCTTAGAGGAAGCGTGCTATTTTAGGAAGCAGTTTGGTTTTTTTAATATTAAAATCACAGAGTTGTAAGGTGCCCTCTTTAGTGCTGATCCAAGGGCCCCGGCCCCTATTTTCACATGAGAGACACCGAGACTCAGACGGTCCTGGAGCAGGTCCCCAAGTCACTCCCCTCTTGGATTGGGAGCAGGCTCCTCATCACACACCCGCGGGCCCAGTGGCCCCCGTGTCCCCAGGTCTTGCTGGCGTCCTGCAGACTTCCCCTACTATCCCTGCGTTTCACGGTTTTGCAAAGACCTAACGGCCACAAGGCACGGGACGCCAAGCCTCAGCTGCTCCGCCTCCGCACGGGGGTGAACAGTAAGTGCTGCTCGGTGCAGTCGCCGAGGCATGTGACGCACTGGCCACCGTGCTGGGCGCCAGCAAAGCCCCCCCCCCCGCCCCCCGCGGAAACACTGACCCGTCCTCACAAAGCGGGCGTTGAGAAACGTCTCCCTTTATGGTCACGGTCCCCATTCAAGACGTTTGGGACCCAAGCCTGCTGGTGTGGGGACATCACTGGGCCCCTCCCGTGCCCCCGTGTGAAGGATACGAAATCTCCATTTTCCTATGAAAATGTCTTTGTTCATGTCGGGGGTTTTAATTTGTTTGTTTTCGGTGAGGGAAAGGCTTGTTGCCTTGGTCACCCGTGTTTGAGCGCTCCTGCTGCTGTCAGCACTGCAAACAACTGCTGGGGAGAGGACCAGCGCGTCCCCGCCCTCCGCTTTCCTGCTGGGTCTCAGGGGACCCGGTGGAGGCTCTGCTCCGCCTGTCACCGCAGGCCAC
>PVJL010018186.1:0-16564 GCA_004026885.1 Lyroderma lyra
AGGTACTCAGTGATCATGAACCGCCGTGTCTGCTGGCTCATGGTGGGAGGGTCCTGGATCTTTGGCCTGGTGGATGGGCTGATCCAGGCTGTCTTCACCCTGCGCTTTCCCTACTGTGGCTCCCAGGAGATTGATCACTTTTTCTGTGAGGTCCCTGCTGTGCTCAAGCTGGCCTGTGCTGACACCTCCCTCTACAAGACCATGATATATGTCTGCTGTGTCCTCATGCTCCTCCTGCCCTTTTCTGTCATCTCTGCCTCCTACCTGCGGATCCTAGCAACTGTTCTTTACATGTCCTCCACTGAAAGTCGGCAGAAGGCCTTTGCTACCTGCTCCTCCCACATGGCAGTGGTCTCCCTCTTCTATGGGGCTGCCATGGTTACATATATGCGGCCCCAGACTTATCACTCCTCCAAGCAGGACAAGGTGGTCTCTGCCTTCTATACTATGATCACCCCTATGCTCAACCCACTTATCTACAGCCTGAGGAACAAGGAAGTGGCTGGGGCTCTGAGAAAACTGCTGGGGAGGTGTCCCTGTGTTGAACGACAAGGCTAGGTCATCACCAGCACCTGTAGAATTGGGCTCTAGGTCCAGAGAACATGGATTAGGCCATTGTGGTTTAATTGAAAGAGAAACAAATGTTCACTACTAAAAATAAAAGTCATTCTCTGACTAGAGCTAATTAGATTAGCACATCAATGTAATTCATCATGTCCATGCTTAATGTCACCAATGTGAAAGGAAGGCTGGCCTACAGGTTTACAAAAAAAAAAAAGTAAAACACAGCTGCTGGGAGAGTTAGCAAGTGATGGGTTTCAGCTGTGTTTTTTTCCAGGAATTGCCTATGACTGAGGAGATGCACCTTGCTCAAGGTCATGCTTCTCTTGAGGGCTGTCTAATTGTCATGACTAGTCAATGGAGGATATAAAGACCCGGCTTCCTTGCCTCAGTTTGACCCTGAATGGCCATCCCAGCTCCAGGTCTCCTTGTAGGAGGCATCACAGTCAAGTTCTCCAAGCATCCAATTTTGCTTCCTTAACTCCCTTATGCCATCATAGGTTTCACTGTGAGAGCAACCTCTAATAAACCTCTTGCATCCAAAACCTGTGGCAATCTGCTTCCAGGAAATTTGACCTATGACAGACAGATGGAATCTCAGAAATGATGGTAAGTTAAAGAAGACTTTGCTAAATATGGTTATGTACATGCACTCAATATATGATATGGACACTGAGAAGAGTCCCATTGCATCTTTGGTGTTAGAGAGAAGATAGAAGTGGTCTCTTGGGTTCACCTAAGACACATTTAATGCAGGAATTACAAACTCAAATATCCATTGTCACAGAAGGTGACACGAATGGAACCATCTGTTGGGAACAGAGACAGATGAGACACTCACACTTTCACTAAAGTCACTCGGCTCTTGTCCTTCCCATAGGGAAGGTGAGCTTTGAGTTACAAAGGAAATTAAGTGAAAGCTGAGCATAGGCTGGAGAAGCAACAATGAATGGAAACCCAGAAGACAGCACTAAGTACTGGGCACACAAAGGAGAGGAGAGGGACATGTGCACAGCAGGATCCCAGACAACAGAAAAAGGGCATGGACATGTGTCCAACCTCTCTACAATACCCACTAAGATGACTCTCAGATATCCAGGTGAAAAGCCAGTTATCTCTCCCATTGTCCTAACATCAGTGGGCAGAAACTGTAATATTTTACTCCAAAACTTGTTTCAAGATGTGACATCCAGAAGCCTGGAAAGAAGTAATCACCAACCACTGAGCAGAGCAGGGAGGTAGTTTCATTTGGTGTATAAAAGGACAAGTGAAAATGTATATTCTACCAAAATAGAATACACAAAGTAGTAAAGAAAAATAGTCAGAAATGAACTATGAATGGTGACCATGAAAACAACCAATGAAAAATATGTGAGATAACTGCTGCAGTAAAATGTTAATAATGCAATAGTTGGAATTGATTCTAGACAAGAGCTGGCTTAAGAGAAAATTGGTAAATTGAAAGCTGGTACCAAAGCACTCCCAGAATTAAGCATAAAGAAGCATAGATTATAAAAATGTGCAGAATCCCTTAAGAATCCCAGAATATAGGCTGAGAGTCTTCAAATCATCCCAGGAGACATTCTAGCAGGAGAAATGGAGGAAATAGATGTTGACCAAGTGGCATTTGATGAGGAAATTTTTGCAAATCGAAGACCCACGTTCTCAGAATGAAAATGTTTTCTGAATTTGGAGCAGGATAAATAAAAATAAAGCTACACTCAGATATGCGGTAGTGAAACTGTAGCCATCAAGGATAAAGAAACAATCTTAAAAGGTACCGGGGAAAAAAAGATTTAACAATAAATGATTGACAGTCAGAATCCTCATCATGATAATCAAGTGCAAAAGACAGTGGGGTGGCATCTGAAGAAAGAAAACTTACTTGGAAGTTTGAAATTAGTCACACTGTCATTTCAAAAGGGAAACAATATGCATTTTCAGACAAATAAAAGCAGAGAGGATGTTTACTCTCCACAAATTCCCACTGAGAGAACTATTGAAGGATGTGCTCCAGTGAGAAGGAAATGGACCACAAAGGGAAGGTTATGGAAGATGGCTATGGTTATGGTTATGGTCATGATAGTAGTTATGGTTAATGAAAGATACCAGAGAGAGCCCAACATTGATAAAAATATATCTGGAAGTGTAATTACCTATTGATTTTTTTAAAATTCAACAACTAATTTGTTTTCTCAACACCACTATTGAAGAGACTGGCATTCTACATTAAATACACTTAACTTTTCTGTGATGGAGTAATTGACTATATAAGCAAAGATTTATTCTGGAACTTCTATTCTATTATATTGATCTACATATCTGTCTTTAAGCCATTATGATACTGTTCTAATTATTGTAGTTTTGTAGTGTAGTTTGAGATCAGGGAGCATGATACCTCCCATTTTCTTTTGTTTCAAGGTTTCTTTGGCTCTTTGGGGTATTTTTGTTGTTCCATATAAATTTTAGGATTAGTTGTTCTAGTTCTGAGAAGAATGCCTTTGGTATTTTGATAGAGACTGGATTGAATGTGTAGATTGCTTTGAGTAATATGATCATTTAAAAATATTAATCCTTCTAATCCATGAGCATGGTATAGCCTTTCACTTATTTGTGCTATCTTCAATTTCTTTTTTCAATGTCTTATAGTGGAATCATGTAGTTCTTGGTTTTTCCTATCTGGCTTATTTCACTTAGCATGATGATCTCAAGATCCATCTATGTTGCATAAATGGCCCTATTTTGTTTTTTTCTTATAGCTGAATAGTATTTCATTGTGTAAATGTACTGTAACTTCTTTATCCAGTCATCTATCAGCGGACACTTTGATTGTTTCAATGTCTTGGCCATGCTAAATAGTGCTGCAATGAACATTGGGGTGTACATATCTTTGCAGACTGAGGTTTTCAAGTTATTTTAGTAGAAAAGGGATTGCCAGGTCCTATGACAATTCTATTCTCAGTTTGGTCATATGATTTTTATCTTTCATTTTGTTCATGTGGTGTATCCTGTTAATTGATTTGTGGATATTGAACCAACCTTGCATCCCAGGAATAAATCCCACTTGATTATGGTGTATACCTTTTTGTTTTGTTTTGTTTTGTTTGGTTGTTTGTTTGGGGGGGTTGTTTTTGTTTTTGTTTTTGTTTTTTATGTGGGTAGTTCCCTGGCTGGGAATTGAACCCAGGGCATGGCATTGACAGTGCCAAAGCCTAGCCACTACACCACCAGAGAACCTGTATAACTTTTTTAATGTAGTGTTGAACTTGGTGTGATAGGATTTTGTTGTAGAATTTTTGCATCTATGCTCATCAGGGTTATTGTCTTGCAATTCTGTTGTTGCTATTGTTGTGTGGTATCTTTTTGTGCGGTTTTGGTATTAGAGGAATGCTAGCCTCATGAAATGAGTTTAAGAGTGTTCCTTTCTCTTCAATTTTTTGGAATAGTTTGAGAAGCATAGCTATTAATTTTTCTTTAACACTTTTGCTGCAATGTTTGGCTATATCTGAATAGGTATTTCCATCTACTGACAGGAGCATTCAGGTTTAATTATTGTAAAATTGTTATTCAGTGTGAAACTGTTTCAAGGACTTTTCTCCACTAGGAAGATTATTTTTAAAATTCATTTTTATTGTTAGACTTATTGGAGTGACATCTGTTAGCAAGGATTACATAGGTCTCAGGCATACAGTTCTACAGTGCATTGTGAACTTGTTATATAATAAGTTAACCACCTAATGTGACTTCTCTTTCCATCACCATATATTTAGCCCCCCCTCCCTCCTATCCCACCCCCTCCTCCTTCTCCCTTCTCTAACCCCCTCGTCCCCAGATATACATTAAACTATTGATTGTGTCCATGCATAATTTTTTGTTTGTTCATTTTGCTTTTTTTTCTTTGTTGCTTTCATTTTATATTCCGCATATGAGTGAAGTCATACAGTTTGGGTGTTTTTTTCTCTCTGGCTTATTTCGCTAAGCATGATGATCTCCAGGTCCATCCATTTTGTTGCAAATCGCAATATTTCATTTTTTCTTATAGCTGAGTAATATTCCATTGTGTATATGCACCACAGCTTCTTTATCCAGTCATCTGTCGCAGGGCACTTTGGTTGCTTCCATGTTTTGGCCACTGTGAACAGCGCTGCAATGAATATTGGGGTACATAAGTCTTTGTGGACAAAGGTTTTCAAGTCTTTTGGGTAGATCCCCAGAAAGGGGATTGCTGGGTCAAATGGTAACTCCTTTCCCAATTTTCTGAAGAATCTCCACACTGCCTTCCACAGTGGTTGTACCAGTTTGCACTCCCACCAGCAGTGTACCAGAGTTCCTTTTTCTCCACAGCCTCTCCAGCACTTGTTATTCCTTGTTTTGTTGATAATAGGCATTCTAATAGATGGTATCTCATTGTGGTTTTGATTTGCATTTCCCTAATAACTACTGAAATTTAACATTTTTTCATACATCTGTTGGTTATTTGTAATCTGTTCAGGTCCTCTGACCATTTTTTAATTAGATTATTTGCTTTTTTGTTGTTGAGTTGTGCAAATTCCTTATACATTTCAGGTATTTGCCCTTTATCAGAGGCCTTCTTTGCAAATATTCTCTCCCATTTGGTTGGCTGTCTCTTTGCTTTGTTGATGGTTTCTTTTGCTGAGCAGAAGCTTTTTAGTATGATATAGTCCTGTTCATTTATATTTGCTTTTACTTCCCAGGCCTTTGAGGTAAGGTTCTTAAAGTCCTCCCTAAACCCAAGGTCAATAAGTTTAGTTCCAATGTTTTCTTCTATATGATTTATTGTTTGGGTCTTATGTGGAGGTCTTTAATCCATTTTGTGTTAATTTTGGTACATGGTAACAGTTCACAGCTCAGATTAATTCTTTAGCTTATGGTCTTCCAATTTTCCCAGCACTATTTACTGAAGAGGCTTTCTTTTCTCCATTGTATAGTTTTCACTCCTTTGTCAAAAATTATCTGACCATATATTTGTGGGTTTATTTCTGGGTTTTCAATTCTATTTCATTGGTGTGTGTGTGTGTGTGGCCTTGATTATTGATGCTTTGTAGTATAGATTGAAATTGGGGAGTGTGATGCCTCCTCCAGCCTTATTCTTTTTATTGCTTTGCTGATTTGGGGTCTTTTGTAGTTTAATACAAACCTGATGAATCTTTTATCTATTTCTTGAAAGAAAGTCGGATTCTGATGGGAATTGCATTAACTCTGTATATTGCGTTGGGTAATATAACCATTTTAACTATGTTGATTCTTCCAATGCATGAACACAGAATATCTTTCCATATCTTTGTGCCTTCTTCAATTTCTTTTAATAGTGTCTTACAGTTTTCAGTATATAAGTCTTTCACTTTCATTGTTAAATTTATTGCTAAGTATTTTATTCTTTTTTTGTGATTGCAAAAGGTATTGTTTGTCTCATTTCTTTTTCTGAACTTTCATTATTGGTATACAGAAATTGAATTGATTTTTGTACATTGATTTTATATCCTGCAACTTTACTGTATTTGTTTATTATTTCTAATAGTTTTTTGGTGCAGTCTTCAGAATTTTCTATATAAAGGATCATGTCATCTGCAAAAAGTGACAGTTTAACTTCTTCTCTCCCAATTTCAATGCCTTTTATTTCTTTCTCTTGCCTGTTTGCTCCGACTAGAACTTACAGTAGTATATTGAAGACAGTGGTGACAGAGGATATCCCTGTCTTGTTCTTGATTTTAGGTGAATAGGCTTCATTTTTTTCCATTCAGTATGATATTAGCTGAGGACTTGTCATATATGGCCTTTATTATGTTGAGGTCCTTTCCTTCTATACCCATTTTATTAAGTGTTTTGATCATAAATAGATGTTGTATATTGTCAAATGCTTTTCTGCATCAATTGATATAATTATATGATTTTTGTTTTTTAGTTTGTTTAGTGGTGTATCATATTGATTGATTTGCATATGTTGAACCATCCTTGTGTATATGGGATGAATCCCACTTGATCGTGGTATATAATCTTTTCAATGCATTGCTGTATTCTATGTGCTAGTATTTTACTTAGGATTTTTGCATCTATGTTCATCAGAGATATTGGTCTATAGTTTACTTGTTTTGTGTTATCCTTACCAGGCTTTGGTATTAGAGCAATGTTGGCCTCATGGGAAGAGTTAGGAAGTATTGTCTCTTTTCCAATTTTTTGGAAAAGTTTGAGGAGAATAGGCCATTGTTCCTCTTTGAATGCTTGATAAAATTCATTGGTGAGACCGTCTGGTCCTGATATTTTGCTTTTGGGGAAATTTTGGATGATTGTTTCAATTACCTTATTGTTGATTGGTCTATTTAGATTGTCCAGTTCTTCTTGGTTCAGTCTAGGTAGACTATATATTTCTAAAAACTTGATCATTTCTTCTAGGGTGTTACATTTGGTGGCATATAGTTCATAATATTTTCTTATGATCCTTTGTATTTCTGTGATATCAGTGGTAATTTCTCCTTTTTTATTTCTAATTTTGGTTATTTGTGTTTTTTCTCTTTGCCTCTTGGTGAGCCTAGCCAGAAGTTTGTCAATCTTACTGATTTTTCCAAAGAACCATCTCTTCATTCATTAATTTTCTCTATTGTTTTTCTGTTCTCTATTTCATTCAGTTGTGCTCTAATTTTTATTATCTTCTTCCTTATGTTGATCTGGTGCTTTTTTTGTTCTTCTTTTTCTAGTTCTTTAAGATGAGATGTTAGGTTGTATATTTGTGCTATTTCTTGTTTCTTGAGATAGGCCTGTGATGAGATAAAGTTCCCTCTTATTACTGCTTTCATTGCATCCCAAAATTTTGATACATTGTATTTTCATTGTCATTTGTTTGTATGTATTTTTAATCTCTTCTTTTATTTCTTCTTTGATCCAGTCATTTTTCAATAACATGTTGTTTAATCTCCATATATATGTGGTTTTTTATGCTTTTTTGTGCATTTGTTCTCTAATTCTAAGGCTTTGTGGTCTGAAAATATACTTTGTATGATTTTAATTTTCTTGAATTTTCTGAGGCTAATTTTGTGTCCCAGCATATAACCTATCCTTGAGAATGTTTCATGTGCACTAGAGTAGAATGTATAATCTTGTGTTGTAGGATGGTGTCCTGTTAACGTCAATTATGTCCAATTGTTGTAATGTATTATTTAGAGTTGATATTTTCTTATTTATTTTCTCCATGATGGTCAAGGGGGTGTTTAGGTCTACTTGTGTGTTGATCAGTTTCACTTTTTAGATCTTTAAGTAGTTGCTTCATAAATTTTGGGGCTTCTTGTTGGGGGGCATGTATATTAATAAGTGTCATGTATTCTTGTTGTAGTACTGTCCCTTTTATCATTATGAAATGTCCATTTTTGTTTCTTATTACCTTTTTTATCCTGAAGTGTGTTTCATCATATATAAGTACGGCTACTCCTGTTTTTCTCTGGATGCCATTTGCTTGGAGTATTGTTTTTCATCCTTTCACTCTGAGTCTTTATTTGTCCTTGTGGCTGAGGCATGTCCCTTGGAGACAGCATATGGATGGGTTTTGTTTTTCAATCCAGTCAGCTACTCTGTGCCTTTTTATTGGTGAGTTCAGTTCATTTACACTTAGGGTGATGATTGATATATGAACATTTTCTATGACCATTTTGTCTTCTAGTTTTTGGTTGTTCAGAGTCTCAGTTTCTTCTTTGCTTTTTTCTCACTGTCTGTTTTTTTTCAGTTTGATGGTGTTCTATAATTTTTTCTTCTGTTTCCTCTTTGTTGTTGTTGTTGTTTTTGTTTTTTTGCTTTTTTTTGTTCTGTGTCTCAGTCCCGGGTTTGTTTGTTTTTTTACTATTTACCATGAGGTTTATGAAAAGAAAAGTTTCATGTGTGTAATGGCTCCTTTTCTTAAGCATACTTTTAATTACTATTCTTTTTTGGGAATTTAAACCTTTATGTCTTCCCTTTTTATGTTCTTGTTGTCCCGACTTTTTGCCATTTATTTAGGCTTTCTGTTTCAGGTAGTCTAGTCTCCTTCTGTATTTCCTGGAGTTCCAGCCTTGTGTTGGTGAATTCCCTCAGGTTCCGTATGTCTGAAGTGGTCTTTATTCCTTCTTTATATCTAAAGGATAACTTTGCTGGATAGATTATTCTTAGCTGGTAGTTCCTCTCTTATATTATTTTGAATATATGATTCCGCTCTCTCCTGGCTAGAAGAGTTTCTGCTGAGAAGTTTGACGACAGCCTAATGGGCTTTCTTTGGTGGTTATTTTTTTTCCCCTGGCTGCCTTGAGAATTCTTTCTTTGTCTTAGATTTTTGATATCTTAAGTATAAGGTGCCTTGGAGGAGGTGTGATAGGATTCAGGTAAATAGGGTTCCTTTTTTCTTCTTGAATTTGGGGTTTCAGTTCTTCCCTTGAGTTGGAAAGTTCTGATCTACTATTTGTTTGATTAAGCTCTCATTAGAATTTTGTTCTGTTTCTTCTGGTATTCCTATTATCCTAATGTTGTTCTTTCTAATGGGGACAGATAGTTCTTGTAGAGATCTTTTCTCCCCCCTCAAATCTCTTTTTCCTTCTGTTCAATTTCCATGTTTCTATCTTTGATCTCACTAATTGTTTCCTCCATCTGGTTGGCCCTGCTTCCTATGCTAGTTAGTTCATGCTTTCTTTCTTTTTTTTTTTTTTTTCAATAGAATTGGTGCTTGTTTTTATTCTTTTTTTTCCATTCTTTTACTTTAAATTTATTAGTGTCATTTAAAATAGATCTATTTTTTTCTCTTTCCATCACCTTATATTTAGCTTCCCCGCCTCCTCTCCCACCCCCTCCCCTTTCTCCCCTCCCTAACCCACTCGCATTGTTCATCTCCCAAATTTCTATTTGATTCTTTTTCATAGCTTCAATTACTTCATTAAAGTATCGTTATTGTTCACAGATTTTCTTTCTGAGATCTTTTATCTGGGTCTGAGTACTCAGCAAGCATTCCCTGAGCTCTCTAGTATTTCTACAAGTTCAGTCTTGAATTCTGTGTCACTTAAATCATATCTTTCCAAATCTGTAAGTTCCTTTTCTGAAGATTTTCCATTTTCTCTCTGAGATTCTTGGTTCCCAAGGAAGTTCATTGTAGTTCATATGTTTCTCTTCCTGGGCAAAATGGCTTTTTTTCCCCTGGCATATATGGAGATGTCTTCCTTTCGCTTCCCAGTTGGTGTCTCTGCAGCATCTTACAGTATTTTCAAGTGGTTGTTAGATTTTCTCACTCTCAGAGCTTTCCTGGAGGGTGGGCTTCTCCTCTTTGACTCAATTGCCTTGATTTCAATGTGCCTCTCCTTTGGGGAAATGTGGTAGGTGATGATATTCTCTGCCTCTTAGCTCTGTGCAGAGGCTGCTGTGCCTTTGTTTTACAATTTCCCTGATCTCCCCTAATGGATCCCTCAGGGGCAGAGTTTGTCAGGGAGGGATCAGGGCATATTTGCAGCATAGGGTAATGGTGGTTTGGGGGAGAGCACAGGGAAGCAGCCAGGCTCTGTGGTCACAGTTTCTGCCTAGTAGTGGAGACAGTATGTTTCATCACTTCGTTTGTCCTGAAGTTACTTGTTATCCTGGGTGCTGACTTAACTGTGAAACAGACCTGTCCTTCCATCAGGAGCACTCGGGGCTGGGGTGGGTGTACTCTGCAGGATAAGCCTGCCCCTCTGTCAGGGGAATGCCCAGCCATGCCTGGCATGCGCTACAATACTGGCCTGGCCCTCCATCAGGAGTGCATGAAAGTTCAGGCAGTTGTGCGCCATCAGGCAATCTTGGCCCTCTGTCAGGAGTGCACCACAACTGAGGTGTTGGGTGCTGCAGCGCAAGCTCAGCCCTCCCTCAAGAACACATGGGAGCTAGAGGGAAGGGCACCATTGGATGGGTGCCACAGGGAAAGCCTGGTTCTTTGTCAGGAGTACATTAGAGCCACAGAGCAGGGGAAGGAGTACATCAGAGCTGCAGAGCCGGGGAAACCAGGGGTGGGCGCTACTTTATCCCATCCAGTTGAGGGGCTTCCATTGTCCTCTCCTCTGCGCACCAAAGATCGTATTGTGCTTTAGTCCATTTCCTCTGTCCCTCTCCTTGGTCCTTCTTCTGCCAGCCCCAGGCCTTCTCTGTACTGCTCCCTCCCCTTTTCTCTAACTCACCTCCCTTTCTCTGACCCTTAGGTGTTTTCTTGCGGTGGATGGATCTCTCAGCTGAGACTGTGTTACTTGGGGATTCCCTTGTCAAATTTTGAATGTTCAGTTCATAATTACCAGGAGAGGTTTCTGGGATGTCCTCTCATGCCACCATCTTGAGCCTCCTCCCCCAAAAGTCTCTTAAACTATCCTCATTTAAAAAATTCTTTTCTTTTTGATGTTTTACTTGGGTGGTTTTACTACCTTGTCTTCTATATCACTGATTGGATCCTCAGCTTTAACTAATCTGCTGTTGATTCCTTCTATTGTAGTCTTCATTTCAGTTACCATATTCTTTATTTCTGACTAATCATTTTTTATAGTTTTTACGTCCTTTCTTATACTTCACTTTGTTGAAGTTCCTTAAGCATCCTTATAATCAGTGCTTTGAACTCTGTCTCTGGTAGATTACTTGCCTCCAGTTTGTTTAAATTTTTTCTGGAATGTTGTTCTGTTCTTTCATTTGGTACATGTTTCTTTGTCTCCCCATTTTGATTGCCTCCCTGTGCTTGTTTCTATGCATTAGGTAGAACTGTTATGTCCCCCAGTCTTGGTAGGGTGGCATTATATATAAGGTGTCCTGAAAGGCCTAGGGGTGCAGTCTCCCTGGTCACCTGAGCTCGGTGCTCCAGGTGTATCCCTTGTGTGTATTGTGTGTGCCCTCCTTTTGTAGTTGAGACTTAATTGCTGTTGGCACATCAATAAGTGGGATTTACCCTCAGGTTTACTGGCTATGAGGATAGGCCACAACCACAGTATATGAACTACTATGCAGGAACTGGCCTCACAAAGCAAGATTTGCCCCAGCAAGAACTGGCACCTGCCAAGACCACACTACGGTTATGCCTCTTGTAGGGCTAATCAGTGTTCTTTTGTGATTTGAAGTTGGCCACCATGTCTGCTGGTTCTGCGGCCTTTTGGGAGGAGCTCCTGTGTAGGCCAAGGGAAGCTGTTGCCACTGACTGATCCAGGACTACCTGGTAGGGGCTTCAAAGTGAGCCACAGTCAGTTGATGCCTGTGCTGGACCTGGAGGTGTGTGGTAGAGGCCACACTGTGAACCAAGGCCAGCTGTCACCAATACCAGGTTCAGGGCAGCTCAGCAAAAATCTCAGGGCACCTAAAGACCTTCAGCCACCTGCCAGCTGTTTATAAGGTTCAGATGCTAAAAGAGCTTCAGATGGTATGGAAGTTGGGTGGGGTGGGGTCTCAGGGAGTCACTAGCATGGGACGAGTGGTTTTCAATGGGTTAATGCAGATTTAGAATTGACCCCACTTCTGAGCCTGGTTCCACCCTGCAAAAGTCTCAGAGTACATCGACACCAGCCTCCACCCCACTGGGGTCCACAGACCCTGAGAGTTGTGGAAGCAAGAATGCCTGCCAGTAGCAAAAAAACCTCTGGCCATCATGCAAGTTGGGTGGGGCAGAGTCCCACGGAGTGGCCAGGGTGGAGTGAGTCGTTCTTACCAGACCAATGAAAATTCAGACTGGGTCATGTGTGGAGAGGGCTCGACACAAAAAAGATGGTGCCCACTTACTGGCTGCAGAAGAGGAGGGTTCTACACAGGAAAAATGGTGACTGTTTCTCCAGTCCTCTCACTGAAGCTACATAGCTCAGTCTCTTCCTGTATGTCTCTGGCACTTTCCTTCGCTGAAACCGAGGGTGAGTGCCTGGGAGTGCATGAAATTGTGCAAGCCCTTTAAGAGGATGCTTGGGTTTCCAGTTGCTTTCTGTCTCATTCAGGTAGACAGGATTCCCACTGATTTTCACAGCCAAATGCCTTGTGGGCTCCTGTTTATGGCACTGGTGCTCCAGGCTGGGAGCCCAGTGTGGGAATGAGATTCCTCCCACTTGAGGGGGAACTTCTGCAGCCAAGATATCCCTCCCAATTTCTAACTACCATATGTGGGTGTGGGGCCAGCCCATTTTGTGTCTCCACCCCTCTTACCAGCCTCAAGATGGCTTCTTTGTATCTTTAGTTACAGGACTTCTATTCAGCTAGTCTTTGGGTGATTCTCCAGATTGATTGTTTTATAATTTATTTGTAATTTTAATGTAGTCATGGGAGAAAGCAAAAACAGCATTTACCTACCCCACATCTTGACCAAAACTTTGATTGGCAATTCTTTACATTCGATTTTCTCTGTTAAAATACCTTATGTGGTTTTATTCCTGACTGATATGTGTTTTAAAATATTGGCTCAAATTTCATCTTTATTTCTATTCTAATCTTGATCCTCCAAACTGATGTAGTTTTACTATATAGAACTTGAAGTACTAAAATGAATCACAGCTACTACAACAAATTTGGCATTGAATATAATGTTTTTAAATATGCTTTTATATATTTTATTCCACTTGATGCTTTCTTTCTTTTTTTTTCTTGTATGTGGGTAGTTCCCTGACTGGGAATTGAACCAGGCCTCAGCATTGACAGTGCCAGCACCAAAACCTTAAGCCACTACACCACCAGGGAACTCCCTCATTTGATGCTTTCTTATTGCACTCATTTTATAATGTATTTACTGAGCAACCGCTATTTATAAGGCACAGGACAATGTACTGACAAGATTTTACCTCTATCAAAATAACCATTAAATGGTAGCCATATACTTTTATTTCTTAAAAGAAGCTTTATAAAGCCTCCAGTGGAATATAGGAGAAGGCTAGGAGCTACCCAAAAAGAATGATAGGCAATTTCTGCCATCTAGAAAGTTTTTGTTTAAAACATCTATGTTTATTATGCTGAATTGATAATTAAACAATATAGAGATATGTAAAGGGAATAGGACAGTGCTCAGTCCTTAGTAAGCACTCAACAAGAGATAGTTTTAACAAAAAAGAATTAAGAAATAGAGTGAATTTACTTCAAGGACTTTATAAGTGACAAATAATGACAACAATAGCAATGAATTGCTTCTTTGTGGGGCTTTTCAGTTACATATAGTGATTCCTACAAAATCCCTGTGAGGTAGAAGAGGTGTTATTATTCCCATTATTCATGATAAGGAAACACATCCTGACAAATGACAACAGACTAACATTATGCAATCAAGAGGTGGTAGCATCAGGCATAAAATGCCTTGGTGCTTCAGTGCTGGCTGCCAATCCTGCAATGGTCCAGCCGCTTCCTCATGGCTGCCATCACCTCTCGGTTCCTCAAGCTATAAATGAGGGGGTTGAGCATAGGGGTAAGGACTGTGTAGAAGATGGAGACCACCTTGTCATGGCTTGGGGCCCGGTAGCGTCTAGGTCTCAGGTAGATGAACATGGCTGCCCCATAGAAGAGGGAGACAGCTGTCAGATGGGAGGAACAGGTGGTCAGAGCCTTTTTACGGGCCTGAGCAGAGTTCATATGGAACACAACCCTCAGGATGCAAGCATAGGAGGCCACAATAATGGAGAATGGAAGGAACAGCATAAAAACACAGCAAGCAAATATCATGTTCTCAAAAAGGGATGTGTCTGCACAAGCTAGTTTCAATAAAGATAGCATCTCGCAAAAGAAGTGGTTTACCTCCCTCAAGCCACAGTAAGGAAAGGTCATTACTACTACCATCTGGATCAAACCATCTATTATCCCAAAGGCCCAGGAACTCCCAATGATCTGAAGACAGACTCTCTGACTCATGAGGATGGGATAGTGAAGTGGGTGGCTAATGGCCACATAGCGGTCATAAGCCATGAGTCCCAGTAAAAGCCCCTCAGATCCTACAAGAGTGACAAAAAAGCCAATTTGTATGCTACAACCCATAAAGGAGATAAAGTTACTACCAGACAAGAAGTTGACCGCCATCTTTGGCACATTGGTACAGACCAACATGAGGTCCATGAGGGAGAGTTGACTGAGGAAGAAGTACATGGGTGCATGAAGTTGAGGATCTATATAGATGAGGAAGATGAGGAGGACATTTCCACAGAGGGCCACTGTGAACACAACCATAACCACAGAGAAGAGGGCAAGGTCAGTCTGGCTATGAGAAAAGATGCCCAAAAGGATGAAGCCATCTACAAGTATAGATGATCGGTTCAACCACATCCCCATGGCTCTGTTGTTCATGGCCAACCTGAGAACATGGATAGAGAAATTCTGAATTAAGTGATACATCTTTATTTATCTCAATTTCTTTTTCAGTCAGCTACATGCTGTGTAATTTGTCAGAGCTCAACAACATATGCTTTAGGACATACAAGAGGATGCTTTTTTATATTCTCATGACACAGATGGTAGAATCTTTGTTAGCTCAAAGAACTGGACCACATATATGTACTTATATGTTTCTATAACAAGAAAAATAAAAACTGAATTATTTTGTGTGCCACAGGACTATGGGAGCTGTGGGAACTGTGTCCCTATAGGAAGACTATTGAACAATTATCTTTCAGAGGGCAAAATGTTGACTTTCCCGTATGACACTGACATTGTCTAGCTGGCATTACATGGACTCAGTAAATTTTCTCTAACAGGACTAGGCCCATTTCATGCCCAAGAGTTCATTTATATGAATTACAATATGGGAAGGTAATGGAGACATGAGGTATTCTTCATTTTGCTCAGGTCAAATCAATTGAAATCATTTTTAATTGCTCTATGTCATTTATTCACTAGACCCAAACCATCAGCAAAGTCTCTTGGCTCTCATTCAGAATATCTCAGAATCTAAACTTTTATGACCCCCCACTGCAACTTCTCTGATCCAAGCTACCATCCTTTCTCAGATGGACTATTTTAGGCTCCTAGTCAATCTCCTAGCTTCTTTCCTTAAATCCCTTGAGTCTATTCTCATAACTGTTCCAGTGATTCTGCTAAAATATAAATATATGAAGTAACTCTCTTACTGGAAGTATGCCAGTAACTATCTACATTACTCCAAATAAAGCCCATACCCTTGTTGTGACACACAGGCGTTACATATTTCTCTCTCTCTCTCTCTCTCTCTCTCTCTCTCTCTCTCTCTCTCTCTCCCTCCCTCCCTCCCTCTCTCTCTCATACAAACACATACACCGTCTCTCTCACACACACACAATCACAATCACACACATACACGTGCTGGTATTTTTTACCTCATCTACTACCATGACCCCTTTGCTTATTCTGCTTCTATGAATGTCCTCAGACAACGTGGTCTCACTCCCGCCTTTGGATCTTTGTAGTTTCTTCTTCTTTGGAATGTTCTTTCCCCTGATTTCTATCTCTCACCTGCTTCAGATCTTTATTCAAATGCCAACCAATTTAGAGATGTCTTCTGTGAATGTCATATTAAAACTATACAAGTCTTTGCATTCTCAAGCTCAAGTCCTTCCTGCTCTTTTCTCCACAGCACTTATGCCATTTAACATATATGTGAGTATGCTAATAATTATTTTTTTTTACTTTCATTGCTTGTCTCATTCCACTGGAAGATAAACACCATTTATTATTCACCATGACATTGACAGTTCCCTAGAATGTTGCCTGACACTTAGTATAATCTCAATACATATGTGTTGACTGAATAAAGTAATACATGATAAAGTGATATATAGCTGCAACTTCCATTCTCTGAAAGCAGAATGCCTCCCCTTTTAATTGCAGGGGCCCTTGTTCTTGACCCAAATGTACTAGTTCACTGCTGGATTCCTTCCTCTGAGGATCAGGGACTGATACACTATAAAATGTTTTTGCATATTTACTGAAGAGAAGGATTTTCTTACAAATGGATAGTAGTAGCATCTAGAAGACATTTGGGTGGGGTCTATTAATGTCTGCATACCTCTCTGCGAAGAGAAAACAAGGCAGCCCCATAAGACTTACTTTCTGT
>PVJL010018187.1:0-16567 GCA_004026885.1 Lyroderma lyra
GTGACTCGTATTCATCTTTTGGTATCAGTATATTTTGAGTATTACCATTTTAATACAGTTTTTTCCTTTTGTAAAATGTGTATACTTTTTTTGGCACCTCTGTATGTCTGTATGCATATCTATAAATAGTTCTTCATGTAACCGTTTATATTAAGCTAAACATGAATTTATACCAATATCTCCAACTCTAATCCATTACCACATGGATCTTTCTAGCCTACTCCCCTTACTTATCTGAAAACTCCGATTCTGACAGTGAGAAACCTGATTCTCATTACCTGCCATTTGTTTACTTAATTGTTCAATTCTGTACACACATGTAGAGTATTTGAATTGTTAACCTGTACCCCTTGAAAAACTTTATCAACTAGAGCATAGTGTTTATGTACAGTTTTTTTTGCCTTTTGTTTTGCAGACTTCACTCATCACTCCACCTGTTTCCCTTCATTGCAACATTTCAGACATTTGTAATATAATTAATTTCTTTGGTTACATCCTGCATTCCACCCCGAGTTTCCCCCTACTTCCTCAATGATTTTAAAAAATTTTCATGCATTAAGGCCGTGTTGTAAGGTTCAGTGGGTTTGACAAATACATGACCTCATCCAGTATAATTTCACTATGCTAAAAAATTCCCTGTATTTCACCAATTCAGTGTCCCACCCCCCTCCCCAAATTCCTGGTGATCATCGATCTATTTACTATCTCTATAATTTTGCTTGTTCCAAAATGTCCTATAATTGAAATCATACAGTATACAGCTCTTTCAGACTATCTTCTTTCACTTATTGATATGTTTCTAATTTTCTTCCATGTCTTTTCATGGCTGGATAGCTCATTTCTTTTGATTGCTGATAATATTGCACTGTATGGATGCACCACAGTTTGTTTATCCATTCAGGTGTCGAAGGACATCTTGTTTGCTTCTGGTTTTGGGTAGTTATGAGTAAGACAGCTGTAAACGTTCACATGCATGTTTTGGTGAACATAACTTTCAAATCTATTGGATATCTAGGAGCGTGATTACTGGTTATTACACAGTAAATATTACATAGTAAAACTACATTAGCTTGTAAGAAATTGCCAGACTATTTTCTGAAGTGTCTATACCTTTCTGTATTCCTTCAGGATATGAGTTTAAATTTTTTTAAATGACAAAAATAAAGGTTGGGATCAAATTCACATTCTCTAAAAATCAATCAAACAATCTAGCAGACCAAACAAAACACATCAGGATGCTGTATCTTACCTACAGGCAGGCAGTTAATAACATCTAGAAAGTTATCTTTCTAGATGTCAGACTAGCATTTTGTCCAATAGCATTTTCTGTGTTGATGGAAATACTCTATATGTGCTTTGTCCAATTCAGTAGGAACTTGTCACATTTTGAGTGACTATTGAGTATTTGAAATGTGTCTATAATGACTGAGGAACTGAATTTTAAATTTTATTTCATTTTAATAAGTTTAAATGTAAGGGTTGCAGTTTAAATTTGATGGACATCATATGGGATGGCACAGTTCTAGGCCATTTTAAGGATATTTGCTTTTATTTGAGCGAGTTCGGAAGCCATGAAGTATTAGAGCAGGGCAGTGGAATGATCTAACTTACATTTTAAAGTATCCCCTTAGATTTTGTATTAGGAATAAATTGAAGGGAGTCAAAAGCGGAACCAGAGATCTCTTGGAAGTACAATAATCCCAAAAAGTTGACAGGGGTTTGGGCCAGGCTGATAGCAGTGTGGGTGGAAAGAAGTGGTCAGCTTCTCCACACATTTTGAAGTTAGGACCTATGCAAGGTAAACATTTGCCAAATACACACTGTATTTGTGACAGAGGCCATAGACTTAAAAATTCCTACCTGCTTGCAGTCTCGTTTCTCTCAGAACTACTTGCATTTTCTTTAAGCCCTTGATTATGATAAAAGTAAGAGTTTCACATGTTAAAACCTGACTGGGGGTTTCCTTTCTCCTATTTTAGGGAGAAGGATGCCACGCTATGTTAGGGCTGGAATGAAGAAGATGCACTTTGGTTATCTTTATTTTAAAATCATTTTCCATACATCCACTGCTAACTTGTATAAATGTAATTGCTGTGGTCTTGGGTTGTGAGAGGGTGAGTAGGAGGGAGGGAAGGGTCTGATTGGATTTCTTGTGGGATCATATGCCAGCCTTATAGGAATTGTGTAAACCAGCACTATCCAATAGAAATATAATATGAGCCACATATGTAATTTTTAAAGTTCTGATAGCCTGATTAGAAATCATAAAAAGAAACACATTGAAATAATTTTAATATATTTTACTGAATCTAACATATTCAAAATATCATTTCAACATGTATATAATAATGATTGGGTATTTTACATTCTCTGTTCTAAGCAACTACATCTTTGCTTTTATACCTAGGACACATCTCAACTTGCACCAGCCACGTTTCCAGTCCTTATGAGCCACAGGTGGCTTAGTAGCTGCCGGGTTAGCACAACTGTAAACATCTGTTACATTCAGACTCGGTGGAAGTGGGCTGGGGAATTAAATTCCTAGCCATTGTCACTGATATCACAGATACTATTGGGATAAGAATTAAAGAGACTGTATGATGTGCGTAGTCTTGTCAAACAAATGAAAAATTAAAATGTACCCCAAACCCATCGTACTCAGACTGAAGTTGTCACTGTGATATGTCTAATAGTATCTCTAGAAACCTTTACTGAAATAAATTTCTCCTTAAGCCAAAGCATCTCTCTTTTCTCCTTTCGGCCACTGGGAAGGGTTAATTTTAAATCCGGTGCTGGGGTGAGATGTGCCCCAAGAGGAGGCTTTGGTGTCTCACCAATCTTGAATTGAAGGCTCTTGGCCATAAGTGTGTGTTTTCTGACCCTTGCAGCTGAGACGGGTCTTTGGAAATTGCCTGCCTCCCTTTCCACCCAAGTACTATCTCGCGATGACCACGTCTATGGCAGAGGAGAGGAGGGACCAGTTGGAACAGTATTTGCAAAATGGTAGGTGCTTGGATTTTTCATTTACACATTTATTAAGATTTAGGTTACACACCATAAAATTCACTCAGAGTATGCAATTCAGTGGTTGGGTATTCACAGGATTGTGCAGCCATCGCCATGATCTCATTGGAGAACATTTTCAGCACTCCAAAAAAACAAACCTCCTATCTATTACCAGTCACCACCCAGTTCTCTCCTCCACCATCCCGTCACCCACCACACTGATTTCTGTCTTTATAGAGTTGCCTATTCTGGACATTTCAGATAAATGGAATTATGCAATTTGTGGCCTTTGTATTTGGTTTTAAAAATACTTTTTCTTTTCTCTAGCTTACTTTCTTATAAGAATATAGTATATAATACATATAACATAAACTGTGTTAATTGACTGTATGTTATCAGTAATGCTTCTGGTCAACAAAAGGCTATTAGTAGTTAAGTTTTGGGGGAGTCAAAAGTTATACTCAGATTTTTGAATGTATGGGGCCCAGTGCCCCTAACCCTTGTGGTGTTCAAGTGTCAACTGTATACAATGAAAGGTATGTTCCCTTCCACCACGGACCCCCTAGATTCTAGAAATAAATACTATTACAAGTGGCTTATGTATTCCTCAGGCACGATCTGTGTGTATATTAGTGTGTATGTGTGTCCTTGTTTCTTCAACATAAATTGAAAATTTTATTTAGTTTTTCTTAAATTTATTGCAGTGACATTGGTTAGTAAAATTACATAGATTTCAAGTGTACAATTCTGTAATATATCATCTCTATGTGGTATCGTGTGTTCACCACCCAGAGCCAGTTCTCCTTCTCTCACCATATATTTGACCTCTTTTACCTTCTTCTACCACCCACCTCCCTCCTTATCCTCTGTAACCACTAAACTGTTGTTTGTGCCTATGATTTTTTATTTGTTTGTTGCTTTCAGTTTTATATCCCAAATATGAGTGAAGTCATATGGTTCTTGATTTTTTCTGTCTGACATATTTCACTTAGCATGATAATCTCAAAATCCATCCATGTTGTCACAAATGGCAGTATTGGCAGTATTTCATCTTTTGATGGCTGAGTAATATTCCATTGTACATATGTACTACATCTTTTTTATCTAATCATCTATAGAGGACACTTTGGTTGTTTCCATGTCTTGGCCACCATAAATAATGCTGCAGTGAACATGGGGGTACATACAATTATATCTTTACAGATAAATGTTTTCAGATTTTTTGGGGGGTAGAGACCCAGAAGAGGGATTGCTGGTGTCAGTCCCCAAAGGGTTAAAGCCAGGCCCGCCATCCAGGCTTGACCTTGGTATAATCAGTCCACGTCTGGGGTTGAGGAATTCCTGGGGCTGACAGTTACTGCGCATGTACTGCCCTATGTAACCATGAAAACCCAAACAACTGCTACTGGGCAGATGCACCAAGATGCCACTTTTGTTTGAATACGTGTGTATAGTTCCAGGTGCACAATAAACTGGCTTGCTTGCTGGTGTGTTTATGGTCCCCCATGTCGGCCCCGCGTGTGTTTTTTCCAACTGGGTGTACCACCGCCAAAACCTGCCCTGCCTGGAAACCTTGGCAATGACAAATGGCATTTCTATTCTTAATTTTTTGAAGAACCTCCATACTGTTTTCCAAGTGTCCGTACCAACTTACATTCTCACCAGTGGCGTATGAGGGTTCCTTTTTCTCCACACCCTCCACAACACATGTTATTCCTTGTCTCGTTGCTAATAGCCGTTCTAACAGGTGTGAGGTGATGTCTCATTGTGGTTTTGATTTGCATTTTCCTTGTAGCTAGTGAAATTGAGCATTTTTTCATGTATGTATTAGCCATTTGTTTTCTTGGGAGAAGTGTCTGTTGAGGTCCTCTGCCCATTTTTTAAATAGGATTGTTTTGTTATTGAGTTGTGTGAGTTCTTTATATATTTTGGATATTAACCCCTTATTGGAGGTATTATTTGCAATTAACTTCTGCCATTTTGTTGATTGCCTCTTTGTTTTATTGATTATTTCTTTTGTGATGCAGAAGCTTTTTAGTTTGATATAGTCTTACTCATTTTTGCTTTCAATTCCCTTGCCTTTGACGTCAAATTCATAAAATAGAACAAAAAAGTCATCAGATTTGTTGGAATCACAAAAGACCCTGAATATCCAAAGCAATCTTAAGGAAAAAGAACAAGGCTGGAGGTATCACACACCCTGACTTCAATTTATACTACAAAGTAGCAATAACTAAAACAGCATGGTATTGGCAGCAAAACAGACACATAGACCCGCAAATTAGAACTGAGAACTTAGAAATGAACCCACATATGTATGGGCAGATAATTTTTGACTGAGGAGCCAAACACATACAATGTGTTTGAAAAAAGATAGCCTCTTCAATAAATGGTGCTGGGAAGATTGGAAAGCCATGTGCAAAAGAATGCAACTAGACTGCTATGTGTCACCATGTACAAAAATTAAGCAAAATGGATCAAAGACCTAACATAAGACCTGAAATAATAAATTGCACAGAAGAAAGCATAGATACTAAACTTGTGGACCTTGAGTACAAAGAGGATTTTTAAAATTTAACACTAATTGAAATTTACATACTTCTCTGTATCTGATGTTTAAAAACTTTTTATTCTGAAAGAATCTTTAAGTGTAAAAGTTACATAAAATAATACAAAATTTTCTGTATATTCTTTACCCAGATTTCCCAAATGTTAACATCTTACATTTGCTTCATTCTCTCTCACTCTCCCGTGTGTTTGTTATGATATGTGTGTGTGTGTGTGTGTGTGTGTGTGTGTGTGTGTGTGTGCGCGCGCGCATATAATTTTTGAGACACTGTTGCAACACAAACCATTTCACTCTCAAATACTTCTGTGTGAATTTCCTAAGATCAAGGATATTCCCTCCTTATATCAAAGACATATGTGGTTATAGCAAAGACATACCCACAATATGATTATCAAAATTAGGCAATTAACAGTGATACAATAATGTTTTCTAATTTAGAGACTTTATTTCGGCTTCACCAACTATTCCAAAGATTTCTTTCATAGTAAATGAAAAAAATTTCTACTCTATGTTGATTTTTTCCTCTTAAAATACGTATCTTACAGATCAATCTAGATCAGCGATTATAGGTTGACCTCATTATTTCTTGCAGTTGCACATATTTTTTAATGTATAGTAAATGAAAATTTACTATTTACCTATTTCCCACTTATCTTTTGTAATGGAGAATATGCCTCTTGTAGACCTGTTAAATAAGCTCCAAATGTCATTTTCATTCTCTCTTGGTTTGTTTCCTCACATCTTAGAAAAATACTCCTTTAACAACCGTCCTTTTTACAAATGATCACAGTGCTTAAAGGGTCACTTGCCTATGCATGGCCTTTGTCCACATCATCAGGATGTCTTGTGCATCCACGTTGGCAAGCTGCATATTGAGGGATTGGGGTATGTACGAATACAGTTCCTGGAAGCGGTTACCTAGGATGGGTGTGATGGGCTCATGTTGTCAGGGCTGCCTGAAGGAGGCAAGCTTTGCAGATTTTCATGCATTTGAGAGGTCACAAGCTCCACTGCCTTCCAGGTACACTGGAAGGGCCTGGAAGGTTTTCTGGAAGTAGGAGCATATGCATAGAGACAACCCAGCCCCATGCTAACCTAGCTTGCTGTCCATGTTTTTCAGTAACCGTGGACCCAAACATGTTGAAGAGTGATGTCTTCGTTGATTTTTTAAAACTGGTACAACTGGTAAGCTTGCTCTTGCTAATGTCGTATTTCATTGCACAACATCTCTTCATTAACCACATGGGCATTTCCTGCCATCAGCCCCACTGAAGCTTACTTCAACTGAAACTGGTGTTTCTGTGTCGAACAGAACCTTGGAGACTTGGTACAGGATGGGTGTGTGTCTGGGAGATGTGGTAGAGGGTACCTTGCTCAGGAAGCCTTTCTAAAGGAAGTGGCATTTAAGTTAGTATTGGAATATTTCTGGGGTGGGCAGAGAGATAAGGTTATAGTCTAGCCTTTTCTTCCCATTAGGGGAAAAAAAAGAGCAAATTGCATAATATATCTGTGGTCTGGGAGACTCAGGACTGATATTAGGGAAAGGAAAGCAGTCACCGCTCGTTATTGGGGGTGGGTCTGCGCCAGCTGCCAGTAGACCCTTCCCCCGACCCCGTCTTGGGCCAGAGTGATTTATCAGCAGTAAATAGGTGCACTGAGTCAGCAGGATTGCTCCTGCAGGGCTGGTGGGAGCTGTGAGGGCAGGAATGAGCAGTGGTGATCTGCCATTGTGCCAGACCATAAAAGGAGCCCAAGGAGCAGGGGTTAGGCAGTTTCCCCACCTCAGACCCCACCTGGACATGTTCACTGCATCGGATAAGGTCTTGGCCTACAGTTTCCAAGTGGTTATTGCCAAAAATTACATGCTCAGAGACCGGGCTCTCCAGGGCTCAGCATGTTCAAGAACATCTTCCTGTCTGGGCAAGGACACACAACTTAGAAACATGAAACATGTGACCTTCTGGGAGTCCATGGAAAGCTTTTACCGAGAATGGACAAAGGCAAGCTGCAAAAATAAGAGGGGCTTGCCTCTACAGGGGCGTTTGATCTGGGCTGGGCTGGAGCTTTTGGTATAGTATCTCATTTATCCCTTGCAACTTGTTAAAGAAGATGCTGTTAGTATCTCTTTCTCAGGTTAAGCAGCTTGTCCAAGGACACCTATCTGGTAAGTGCAAGAGCTGGGATCGGAACCCAGGAAGCCTAGATCCAGAGCCCCTGCTCCAATCAGGTTGTGAGGTATTTCTAGACTGGTGGTAGCCCACCTAGCCTTGCCCCCCACCAGGTCCCCCTTGTTTTGTGTGTCCAGATCCCCCTGACTTACTGTGCTCCGTGCTTCTGCCCTGTGATTGCCTTAGAGGTGAAGGAACTTCTGAAAAGGCAAAACTGAAGTCTTTAGACTAAAGACTTTTATATGTTCCTGGTTCTTAAACTGTCATGTGGTACGGCCTCATGTGAATAACATTTTGAAGCAAAGAAGACTGAGAAGGTATTTGCAGTGGCTTCTGTGTGCCTGGGGAGTTAGGGTAACATGTCTTGGAAGTTTTGCCCACCATGGCTATGTTTGGGGGATCTAAGAAGGGACTGTTTTCTCATTTTCTCTTAAGAATGTTTCCCTTGTAGCAGAATGATTAGGGCCTGTTATAAAATGTGACAGAAATTTAGAGCTTGGCGAGTCCAAGTATGGATTTTCTAGGATAAGAAACGTCCGAAATTAGCGCCATGGCTATCAGACATTCTTCTCCCTCAGAGCAGAATATCAATAAAGCACCCTGATTGATCTTCTCTGGGAAATTAACAAATTTCTCAGGTTATTAAATCAACTTGAGAGGAATTAGCCCATGTTTTAAAGTGTATTAAGGCAGCCCATGGTGATGGAGGATTTCAATTAAAGATAAATGCATTCAATTTTCTAGTGTGAATGCTTCATTTTGTTTCTTGACCCAACCTACATCAGGATGGCAGCTTAGTTAAGGTTCTGTTTTTCTGTAATCCAAATCCACCAGGTTAATTTTTTTCCTTTACTTGTGTTTTTGTGTTGCTTTTACATTTTATTAATGATACACATTCTAGTAAAATTTGAATATTGCAAAGAGAGCCAATCTTTTCTTTGATCACTCCAAACCTAGACTGTTTTATCTGTTGTACTGGCTTTTATCTCATAATATAAAGTTGTTTCTATGCCATTATTTATCCTCTTTACATATTATTCTAAAAATGGTTTTTTCAAGGCAAAACATGCTCATATTTTAAAAAGTAAAAATAGTGCTAAAAAGGATTATGATATAACCATCTGCTCTCCAGAGGCAATGGCTTTCAAATCTTTTAGCTTTTTCTTTAGAGATTTAAACATCTGGAGTTTAATAATATACATCTCTGACTTGTTCTTCAATTTGTGGACATTATCCATTGAGTCCCTGTTATGGGGGATGAGGATTTCAGCTAACTTTTTTTTTTGTTTTCAGCTTTCTTGTATCACTTTTTTTCATTTCCCTCTTTCCCCAAATTTTGTTATGTAACAATTTAAAAAATTAAATTCATAGTATTTTGATCACTGTAATATGTAACTATTTCTTACTGTCGAACAAATAGTGTTTATAATTACCTTCACTTTCTTAAGCACCTTTCGTTTTTCCTGGAATTAAAATAGCACCATTTAAAAGGAAAAAACAAACAAACGTATGCTTAGTTGTTTTTAAACACGTGACTCTTTTCACACCCATAGCAGTCCTGAAAACAGAATTTTCCCCACAGTCATACCAGTCAGATTCTTTTCTTGATCCACCCAGAGTTTCTGCTAAAAATGAGAGAGTTGAGTAAGTTCTTCCTGCTGGTGGGAGATAGCCAGTAGAAAAGGAGAGTGTGAGACTGGGGTGGTGGTGTTGGTCTGGACAAGCAATGGCATCGAGTATTTGAGGAAGGAGGATTGCACATACATTGGCTTTTAAGCCGAATGTGAGACAAGGGGGAAAAGATTGCGTGAGGCAGTGGGCACAGTTCAAAATTTATGTGTAAAAGTAGAGTGAGTCCCTTCTTGATGTTTCTTCTGTGACTTAAAGGAGGTGAAGTCAATGGGCGGGATAACGGAGGAGGGAGATGTGGTTGGAGGAGGTTCAGGGAAGGTGGAGAAGATTGAAATAGAGTATGAGTCGGAACTCCACTGACTGAAACAACTGGTAGGACATGCCAGAGAGAAGGAGGGAGACTCAGGGCCAGCTGCCAATCAGTGTCTCATTCCAACTAATGGCAAAGAGTTGGGTGGTCCTTGAAACTTTTGTTTGCCTTGATGTGAAGGTTACCCACTGAGAGAAGGTTACCTCAACTGAAACCATTGTTGCTGTGTCAAACAGAACATTGGATACTTTAATATTAATAATCTCTCTAAAATACAGGTATTAGTAAAAGTAGAGTGTAAACGTATTAGTAAACCTATAGTCCATCTAGTGCAATGAGGGACTACTAAGGGAGGTAATGTGTATAAACAATCAATTTTTAAATTTTCCATTTTAGATGCTGATATCCCAGTTCTTTTTTAGCCTCCCACTTGGATTATTTTGAGAAATATGGCACCCAGATTATTCAACTATCTATGTGTACAGGCACTGTTCAAAATAAATATACTGCATAATCTCTGCTCTGAAGGAGCTTGTCATCTAAGCAGCCATCTCCCCAGCTTTAAACAAATTAAGTATAGAAAAACCAAAAGCATTCAGCAAATAAATGCTGAGAGTGGGTAAGGTGGAACTCAACTGCTTCTGAATTAGTTGTACATTTTTCAGTTGCAAGGGATACAATCACAAATGGGAAGTTCATTCATTTAAGTGGAAAGTCAAAGTTGGGCTGGCACTCTCTTCCCACTCTCGACTCCAAACTCTGCTTTTTCTCTGTATTGGCTTTGTTCACTAGTAGCCTCTCTCCATGCTGCAAAAATGGCCATATGCTTCAAGATTAGCAGCCCCAGCTGAAGGAGAATACCCTCAACTTCCTTCCTCTTTCTTTCTAATGGAGTGAGAACGCCATTGAGTAAAGCCACCTGGGAGGTAATTGCTAGAGAGAAGGAAGGATAGTGAGGGGTAGTTGCCAATTGACTTGTCTCATCCTGACCAATGGCAAAGGGCTGGGTGTCTGTGACAGAATAAGAAATGTATATTTGGTCTCTGAACTGGGTTCCTGTCTGGGCTCCAAACACCCTTGTAATTTCCTGATAGGTGTGTCTTACAGAGCTTCTAAGATGCTTGCTTAGATGTGTAGTTATATAATGGTGCATACCTGAAACTTACATAATGTTATAAACCAATGTTACCCAAATTTAAAACAAAGAGTGCACTTTTGTATGCTAATGATATTACTAGTGACTGAGGGCCCTAAGGTAGCATCAAGATGGGGACTGGTGAAAAGCATAATTATAGGGTGGGAACTTTCAGCCTCCCCACCCCCACCCCACTCCCTTGGGAGGCAAGAGGGGCTGGAGATTGAGTTAATAATTGGCCATGCCTACTTGGTGAAGCCTCCATAAAAATCCCTGAACTACAGGGTTTGGAGAGCTTCAGGGCTGGTGAACATGTAGAGGTGCTGGGAGTTGGTGCGCCTAGGGAGGGCATGGAAGCTCTGTGCTCCTTCCCACAGTCCTTACTTCTTCCATTTGGCTCTTCCTGAGTTGTATCCTTTATGATAAATGGGTAATCATAAGTAAAGAGCTTTCCTGAGTTTTGTGAGCTGTTCTAGAAAATTATCAAACTTGGAGAGGTTATTATGGGAACCCCTGATTTATAGCCAATTGTCCAGAAGTGTGAGAGGCTTGGACTTGTGATTGGTGTCTAAAGTTGGGGAGTGGCAGCCGTGTGGGACTGATCCCTGCACCTCCGGGGCCTGTGCAAACTCCAGGTAGGTAGTGTTGGTTTGACTAGAGAAAAACAGGGTTGTTCCTTGTAGTGTCCCATGAGCAATGCAAGGACATTGGAGGGTGTTAAGCAAGAGGACATTTTTAGGTTTGCATTTTAAAAAATATTTATCTCCTGTGTTTTGAGTCCCAGAGGACATGCCAAGGAGTTTGGGGGCTCAATCACCTCCTCCACAGTCTTCTTTAAGGCAACTTCCCATGTTATCTCAAATAAATGTCGTAAAGTAAAAATATATACTCCTCACTTAACGACCTACCTGTTTAACTACTCTTCTGACTTATGACCAGTTCACCAAAGCAGGGAACCCCCTTTCTCAGTCTGTGTGTGTTTCGGGAATCCCCTCTCTCAGTCTTTGTCTCTTCCCCCCTGTTGGTTACTTTTCACTACATGAAGTGTTCACAATCATGAAAGACTACGTGTTTCATTTGTAAATGTGGTGTTGAGTGATGTCTGTTGAAAAATACATACCCTACGGCACCATGACACACCACAAGGTATCCGCCTGTAAGCTCCTTGCATAGTGATTATTTCCCTTAACAACCTAGTTGTAGGAACAGAACTCAGTCGTTAAACGAGGAGTGCCTGTATATATGAAGACTGTCCAGAAAAAATCCAGCCACAAATGCTTCTATTTTTTATGTTAAATGGCCGGTACATTCCCGACAGCCATCGTTCATGTATCTGTTTCTCTGGCTGCTGTGTGGAGAGCGCTTGGTAGGAGACAAAGAATGGGAGCTGGGAGACCAGTGAGCTAGGCGTGGCCGGGGCCCAGGGGGAAGGAGCAGGCTGTGGGCTCGAAGGTACTGGCGGTGGGGATGGCAAGTGCATGGATTCAAGAGGTAGTTTAAGATGTAAAATGTCCACGACTCAGAACTTGATGGGATAGGAGTATGGAAAACATCTTCCTGAGTCTTTCCTGGATTCCTTTCATTTTTACCTGCTGCCACTAATTCAAATCGGAAATGTGACTTCCTCCTCATTCCCAACAAAACAACGAGGCTGCCATTTCAGCGACTGCAGTGAGTGCTGTTCCGAGTTCTGCAGGCGGGTCCTGCCCTGTGAGGTGGGCACTGCCCCCGTCCTTGTAGAACAGAAGGAATGAGGCATACAGAGGGGAGGTGACCCACAGCGGCCGCTCCAACACCGAGCTGCTCTTAACCACGCCCGGGTGGCCCGGTCCCGCAGCACCTTACCCACGGGAGCTGCAGCCACCCTCTCGGGCCTCCCCATTCTCCCACTCTCTTCCAGTCCCTGTCACCACACTGCCAGGCACATCTTCCTATGGCACCATTTCTGTGCTCTTGTTTCCCTGATTCAGAACCACGGTGGCTTCCTTTTTGCCTTTTTAATAAAACCCTTGAGTGTCTGATTTCAGGGTCATCTGTAATCGGACTTGCTCTACCAGTCGGATCTGTGCACCCCCACTTTTCTTTTGCAGAAGAATTTGATACAGATGTGTGTGCAGTTTGGTTTGAGCTGGTGGTAACCTAAATTAATGATAGGCTTTCCTTTAGAATCATCAAAAAACAATGACATTCTTTTCATACCCCCCCAATCCCCTCCCTGTCCCCCAAAACTCCATCACCCAAATATCGACTCTCGTGGGCTTCTGGGTATTATCTGAGGGCTGTCCAGAAAAAAATCCAGCCATAAATGCCTCTATTTTTCATATTACATGGCTGGATACTTTCCAGACAGCCCTCGTATACCCGCAAGGGCCCGAGGAGAGGATGCTGCTGACTGTCCCCACTGCGAGGTGCCCCCCGAGGGTGCTGCGGGGCTTACAGAGCTTTCCCTTTGCTTATAGGACACGTTTAGCATCACGGCCCAGAGAGCCTCTCTGGACGTGTTTCTGCCCGACGGAAGGAGCATTCGAGCTGAAATTCTAACATCAGACACTGCCGAGAGAGTCCTAGAGGTAAATTTTGTCTAAACTCTGGCTCCAAAACGAAATTTAAGAAGCAGACTGTTTGAAGGGAGGGACTAGGACACAGTTACCTTCCAGAAGCTTCCTTCCTATCATTGTCCTCTGGATGACTCATCTGTGGAGATGCTGGGATTTTCTGGAAGACTGACCAAGGAATCTGAGCTACAGCCAGTCTCCCAGGCCCCCCGTGGGCATTTCCGGAGATCCCTTGGGGCCTTCCTAAGGCTGCTGTCAGTTCCCCGGAACTCAGCCCGGGACATGCCCTGGAAATATGAAAAGTGCTTTATTATGGGGTGCCCCGTGGTTGGGAGCAGGAAGGAGGGTGGAGCCCAGGTGAGTCTGAAACTGGCTGCACCCAGGTGGGCAGGTGGCAGGTCCTAGGAGAGAGTGACAGCGGATTTCTCAAAGGCTAAAACAGTTGTCCCCACAGGGGAAACCCCTGAAATCAATATCCCAGTAGGTCTAATTCTGTATCAGATCTGAGTTTGAGTCAGTTCTCTGAGAACTCCAAGGACCTGACCTGGCGCACACCCTGCCCTTCTGCAGAGGTGGCCGTTACCAGGTCTGCTGAGGGGACACGTTTTCTCACACCCTCACACCCACACACTGCTCCGGGCCCCTTCCCTTTGCAGGGTTTTAGTTTAATCCTCCAGAGAAACATACCAGCGGAATGCAAAGTTATAAACAGGAGGAAGTGGGAAAGTTTTTAGGACCTTGCCAAGGACAGAAAGTTCTGGTGCTGGGGTCATGGTATCTGACTCCTAACTCGGAAGTGAACAGAAATGTCCTGTTGGGCTCCCAGCTCTCAAGCCGCCTTTACCTAAGACAGTGGGGTGGGGGTGGGGGCTCCTCCTTGCCCTTGTGGCCCATCTTTCTAGCCTAGAGATCCCAGTCTACCGGTACCCTCCTGGCCTCAAAAGAGCAGTTTATGTCCCCAGATTAGGAAATACCCCTTCTCTAGGTCTTGACCCTGTCTGAGTACAATCATTTTGGATCTTTCTTTCTGCTAAAGTCACTGCATGCACCCGACCCCAAACTTCTCGTTGCCCCTGTTTTGCTGCCTTGGTTGAATGGTATTAGCAGCCACCTGGTTACTGAGGCCATCCAACGAGAAGGTCCCCTAGGCTCCTCCCTGTTCTCCTAATCCTCCTGCCACTGTACCCCAAGTCTCTCTCCTGTTCACCCCTTCTATTTCTTCCTCTCCATCCCCAACCCCATAGTTCAAGCCCTCATCATTCTCAGCTAGATTTCTATAGCAGCCCCCAAATTAGTCTCCCCATGTCCAGTCTTGCTAATTTTCTCTACTAATTTCCAGAATGATCTTTCTAAAAAGCATCAAAGGCCCTTGATACTTAATGTTTTAGGGGATTTATACCGAAAAAACTACAGTTTCCTCAGTTGCCTTCCTGGGACCTACAGAAGGAGAGACAGACACATAAATGAAGGAAAAGGTCAGTAACAGTGAGGACCCCAGACTCAGATACCCCCGGGGCCAGGCAGGTCACTCAGGTGTGGCTGCAGGATGTAAGATAATTTGGGAATGGTTGGGCCTGTGGAGCACCGGGGAGTACCTGCCCTGCCTGACGACATCATTATTGACGTGTTTTCAACCTTGCTGGCCATGCTGAAGCCAGCTGCTGGTCGGAGTTTGGGGTTCCCTATCTGCTGGGGTTAGCACAAGTCCTGGATTCCAATGACAGTGGTGCCATACTGCAGCGGCGTGAGTTGGAGTAAGTGACTTAACCTTTCAGGACAATGTCTGAGTAATTATAGAAATAACTTACGTTCCTTCAGCAGTGGTGGTTATGGTTACTGATCATAACTTGTATTGTTATTGATATTAGAGGGAGTGCTGACTTAAGTATTGAGTGAGGCTGTAAGGCTAAGATTCCACAATACTGTTGGCTTTGTCCTATTCCCCTTGTAACCAATAGCCTAAGTTTTAATTAGATGCATCTCTGATCTCAGAAAAAGGTACTTTCTCCCTTGCAATCACATTGGCTCGTGAGAAATTTCAACCCATGACAGTGACATCATTAGCATCAGGTAAGTTTAACTGGAGGTTCTACCCTCAAAGTGGTAGAGTTTCTATAAAAAGTAAAGTGAGCACTTGGCCAGGCAGAAATGTGAATGTTCTTCCAGAGTCTGAAAAGTTCTCTAGCTAGCATAAAACTAATTTAAATGTTGTAATTAAAAACCATGGTCTGTATCTTCTCAAGCATACTTGCCGCCACTCTCACTTTGCTGTCGTCACCAACAACCTCACCCCCATCTTGCTGGGCTCCTTAAGGACCAGCAATATACTAAAAATTGTTTTTTCATTTTTTATGTGTTGGTGCTAATGTAGTTTTATTGCTGGTGTTTGTGTTTTGAAGCATTGTTAATATTTGCTACGAAGGAAATATGGTGTCTCTTTCATAGATGCTTACTCCTCTCAACAGGAAGTGCTTATGTTTATGTCTTTATAAATTATGAAAGCTTCTCCATTGTCCTTTTCCAGCCCTCTATCCGCCTGGGCACATAGCTTGCTGTCTTCACTGAATGACTCAGAGAAGAGAGAAATCTAATTTGAGTGCACACGGGTCGTATGTACGCTAGGACAGGATGTCTTCTCAGTGTTACCTACCAGCACACACTCACCCCCTCCCCAGGAGCCCTGCATTGTGGTTTGAGGGTTTTTTACAAGGGTGTGGGGAAGACAGTGAGGTCGGAAGGAGAATGGGAGTGTTGAGTCAAGTTGTGAAATTTCCCAGGCTCTTCTTTATTTGCAAAGCTCTACTGAGAACACCCACTCATACCATCTATCTAATAAGACTGCCCCATGAGGTAATACTCAGATCTCTGACAAGAAAAGTGCCCACTTTGGTCCTGGTATTTGGACAACTTCCATCAGGGGAAGATGGAGCCACATCGTTAAAGCGTTAGCTTTAATGGGCTAGCAGACAATAAATGTTTTCTAAATGAAACATGATAGTCATTTTAGAAAATTTAAACGATTACAAATAATTAGTGTGAAGAAGAAAATCTGTCTCACCACAGTGGACATGAACTGACCTCAGCTGAGGCTGGCTGTCCCATCTCAGATGTGGACAAGTCTCCAGGATCATTTGGACTTTTGTTTCTACAGGAGGGCGGCAGTCATTCTCCACGAAAATCTGCACTTCAGTG
>PVJL010018188.1:0-16575 GCA_004026885.1 Lyroderma lyra
TTTGGGGACGAGTGGGTTAGGGAGGGGAGAAAGGGGAGGGGGTGGGAGAGGAGGGGGGGAAGCTAAATATAGGGTGATGGAAAGAGAACTCACACTGGGTGGTGAACTTATTATACATCAAGTTGACAATGCACTGTAGAATTGTATGCCTGAAACTTATGTAATCCTTGCTAACAGATGTCACCCCAATAAGTCTAACAATAAAAATGAATTAAAAAAAAATTTCAGAGCCTCTTTACCTTTCTCTATAAAATACCAAGCTCACAGGGGTATTATAAAGATTGAATGAGTTATATATGTAAAAACACTTTGTGACTACTTTGTGTGGCATTAAAAGGAACCCTCATACTTTTCCACCAGCATGCCCATTACTACAGATTTTGTATTGTCTGCTGCAGTTTACAAAGTGCTTTTACCTATTCCTAGAGGCAGTGGAGAATGAACTTGCCCCTTCAGAGTCAGAAAGCTAGTGAGAAATTTCTTTTAAGTATTATGTAATCTTAAAAATACATGTGAATCTTGCATCTTGTTCCATAGAATATCTGTTTTAATAGAAAAGTAATGTTCTTAAATCCCTTATCATGAGTGAAACTGACAATTCAGGAAGATGTACTGTATTATTTCTGGGAATTATACACCTCCTTATGTGTCAGTAAATATCCTTGCAATGCACATACCTCTGTTTAAATTGTATATAAATAACTCCTCAGCCATCATTTCTGAGAAATTTGGTTCCTTCCATTTTCTGGTTTTGAAATTTAGCTTCAAGATGGGCTGACAAATGAACATAGATAGAAAATATGGGGATAGAATGGACTTGACTGTGGGCTGCTGAGGGAGTAGTCATTACAAGTAAGTAAACATGCTTGTTCCCCATTGCTATACAACCATAACAATTGCCAAGGTTACTTCTCTACTGAGAAGAAAATTAGCAGTGTTTCCATATTTCAGGGAAGAAATGTGGTGAAACTGGGACAGAAATTTTAGGGTATTCTTGTTTAAATAAATACACATAACAAAATGTGAACTTTGTTGAATACACAGTCTATTTTGTTTCTGTGTCCACTAAAAGGAATAGTGTATCCCACACTGATTATTTTCAAATGGAAAAACTGTCTACTTCTGTAAGATGTTTTAATATTGTCAGTGAGATGGGATAGTTTCCATAATTTTCTCCCTTTCTCAATCTCCGTCAATCCTTACTTCTATGTAAATATCCAATCTAAGTGAAAACCATGTTCATGCTTAGGAAGCAGTTTTGATGCAAAGCCTCTAGAAACTACTCAAACCCCTAGCACGTTTCTCAATTCTATACACAAATTCTGGAGCTGCCATTGTGTATGTGTGTGTTAAAATACACATAACATAAAATTTGCCATTTTAACTCTTTTAAAGTGTACAATAAAGTGATTTTTAGTACATTTACAGTATTCAAGTATCACTACTATCTAGTTTCAGACCATTTTCATCACCAAAAAGGAAAAGATATACCTATTAAATAGTTACTTTCATTTCTTTCTTCTCCAGTCTCTTGGCAATCACTCATTTATCTGCTGTCAGTCCCTATAATGTACTTATTCTGGATATTTCATATAAATGGAATCATGCAATGTCTGGCCTTTTGTGTCTGGTTTCTCTCACTTAGCATCACTTGTTCAAGGTTTATCCATGTTTTAGAATGTTTTAGTGCATACCCATGTTTTAGTAATGTTCATTTTTATGGCTGAATAACATTCATTCTATGGATTTGTTACATTTTGTTTATCCATTCACCACTAATGGACATTTGAGTTGTTTCTACCTTTTGACTATTGTGAATAGTGCTGCTATGAACATTCTTGTACAAGTCTTTGTTTGAATACTTGTTTTTAGTTCTTTTTGGGTATATTCCTAGGAGTAGATTGCTGGGTCAAATGACTTTATGCTTAACTTACTTAGGAACCACCAAATTGTTCTCTACAGTGACTAGCATTTTACATTCCCACTAGCACTATGTAGGGTTCTAATTTTTCTATCTCCTTGCCAACTCTTGTTATTTTTCTTTTTTCTTTTTTTAAAATAGCCATCCTAATGTATGAAAGGTGATTTCACACTATAGTTTTGGTTTTCATTTTCATAATGACTAGTGAAATTGAGCATTTTTTCATGTTCATGCTGACCATTTATATATCTCCTTTGTAGACATGTCAAATCTTTTGTCCATTTATAAATTGGGTTGTTGATCTTTGAGTCATGATGTTTTAAGTATAAAGCTTGAGACAAATTGGACACTACTGGTTGGTCATTTTATTAGAAATTGTAGAACTTGTAAAAGCCTCAAGAATAAATTTTACTCAGTTCTTTGTTCACTCTTCACTGAGAAGTTCTTTCTCACTTCTATCCTTTTGATCATCGGTCCTCTGACTCCATCTGTCAAGAAACAAGTCAATCTTTGATTCCACAAATAAATGAGAAACTGCAGAACCAAGTTTCACTATGGCATCTGAATTTGCATCACTATGGGTGTCCAGGAGCCAGCACTGCCTTCAAAGACAATTGCTAAATGGGCCTGAGTTCATTATTCTTCATTTGCATTAGCCATTGCTCTAAGCAGTAACAATATTATAATACAAACCAGCATCCCGTTGTCTTTCATTTATTGGAGTTAATACATAGAGATGTGGTCTCTTAAAGAGCATTTACTTTTCTTCACATCACTGAAATTATTCTCAGTAGAAACATTTATCCTGATAATGTGAATGAATTCCCTTTTAGATCCAGTGACTAGCTAGGACTCAGATTTTGATTTTGTTTGAGCATTTTGGGTAAATGAGTAGTAAAAGGAATGGTAGCAGATTTTACTGTGGTTGGGTTAGGCTTCTGTGAGTTTGTGTCAGGTGAGTAGGAGTAATGTTTGTGATCATTTCATTTAAATGTCTTATTTATTTGAAGATCATAGCACAAGAAGATTCAACTGAGGAAAGCTAGAAATGAAATTAAATCCTGGCCGTCAAAATTGGTCATTGTCTTATTTAATCTGACTCTGCTTTTTTCTTCTCACCTATAAAATTGTTCTTTATGATACTCTGCATCTGCTGGTAGTTCATATCCTCTACAGATTCCTCTAACTGTGCAAAACACTTAGTGATCAGTTATTAGTTATCATTTGAATCTTCGTACAACTTTAATAAGCTGTGTTTTATATTTAAGTTGTTTCTCCCCTGGTGGTTGACCATGGCTGACGTTGGAGTTTGATAGCTCTTCACTCCTTATTTTACATTTTATCTCAAAGTAATTATACCCTGTGCCCTTAAGTCTCAAAAGCATCAAAATATTTTAAATCACACCATTGAACACTTCAGATAGCAGTATTAAAACTTTAGGAGAAGGTGCTTCATGCTGGAGTTTTTAATCCACTTCTTTCTCTTAAAACTCTTTTGCAGCATAGGCATCTGTCATGCTTGTACCGAGTTCAGCGGGACTGCCTCCAAAAGTCTAATCATTAAGGATGCCAATTTGCAAGGGAGTTCTTGCCACCAGCATTGAAGGGGGAAATGGAATGATGATGTTGATCTTGACAGTGATGATGATAGTAGTGTGAGCATGTGTTGGACCCCTGGTGCTGTGCTAGGCTCCGTATTGCACATCATCAAGCTTAAGCCTTACCACACCCTCACCATTTGGGTGTTGTTACCTTTTCTTTTTACAGATGGAAAGACTGAGGCTCAGAAGGTTGTTCAAGGTCACTCAGACAGTAAAAGATAGAATAACGATTCAGACCCAGGTTACCCTGATAGCAGCTTTGAAAAGGCAAGCTCAATAGGTTCTTAGGGGTCCCTAGCATATCTTTAGCATGACCTCCTCTGGGCAGTGTCTGACTTTCCCAGTCAGGCTGACCAAATGGCCTCCTGTTTCCTCAGTTTCTGCAGCCCACTGTTGTCATCCATGTAGTAATGACTGTATAGTAGTTACTCCATCTTCCCGTATGGCGCCTACTTCAGGCAAGCGTAGGCGCTATGTCATAGCTCTGTCTTCAGGTAATAACAAAGAGCAGGAACTCAAAGTTTGTGGAAGGAATGGTTAAATTAATGGGAAAGAAATAAATGCATGTGTATGTAAGTGAATTAATAGGTTGTTTCCTGCTCTCTCTCTCTCAGTCTTAATACAAAATGGGCCCAGCCATCTCCATAGCTCCCTGGATAAATTACACCATTATTTTTCTGTTTTTTTCGGTCCCCCTCATTTCTTCTTTAGGCTTCCATGTACTTTCTTATTTTCCACAATGACACTTATATATAAGCTAAGCTAAATCAAACCTTTTAAAGCTGTAGGTGTCGACCTATTAATGAGTCTTGAAATTAATTTAGTGGTTGGCAGTAGCTTTTTTTTAAAGAAATAAACAAACTAGGAGTACAGCTTAGCATACATGGCATGTAGAAAGACACAGTATTTGTTTCAGATGGATGGCTGGAGGATACATATGAATCAATAGCACTGATTAAATATCATACATTAAAAGATGTTTTAAGCAGAGCAAAATGCCACATTGACATTCAAGGTCATGCATTTCCTTTCTTTTTTGTTTGTGTGTTTCCTTTTTCATTTCCTGTATCCAGCTTTTTTGAATTGAATTTATTGGGGTGACATTGGTTAGTGAAATTACATAGCTACAGTTCTTTATCATCTGTGTGTTGCATTGTGTTCTCATCACCCAGATTCAGTTCTTTTTCCATCACCATATATTTGAATCCCTTTCCCCTCCTTGCCCACCTGCCTCCCCACTTTCCCTCTGGCACCTACTAAACTATTCTCTGTGTCGAAAATTTTTTTTTCTATTTTGGTTGTTCATTTATTCTGTTCTTTAGATTCCACATATGAGATCTCAAGGCAGTGTATTTAAAAATGTTTGACCACTATCTACACATTGTGACCCATTATATAATCTGAATGTGTACTAGATTGCTATGTGAAGTGTATTGCTTACTATTTGAAATACATTGTCCTGAATTATATCCCAATGTGTAACGTATGGTCAGACATCACTTGTCTTGCTTTAGCAGTTCCTAAAGTATTATATTTAGTCCACTTTTGTAAAATTATGGCCAATGGTTAGAAAGTTTAATCTCAATATAATTATTTTAACATTATATTAACAAAAATACTACAGAGAATTTTAATAGGAAAAAAACAAATTATTTTAAAAAATTAATACTGGAAGCTTAACTTTGAATTTCATAGAATTATTTCTTTTTACACTCTTTTAAATTTGCTTCTCCAAATGTTAACATAAAAGCATTATTGCTTTAGGTAAATTATGGGAGATACATTTATATCAGTCAATAGCATTAGTATAGGATTTAAACTTTAACTTGCTGTGAGAGAGCCAAAATTTGCTGTGGAATTCACTCATGTGCAGAGCTGCCTTGCACACCTCATTGGCGATAAGACAGTTTTGACTTCACATGCCAAGCTTTTGCCACTTTGTGTATTTTCATATTTCTCTATGACTCTTAGAGACAAGGTTTTGATCGGTAGAGTGGCAAACTGAAAATGGTCTTCTTAAAAATATCTAATACTAAAGTGAATACCCAAACAACACTGCTCTTTCTAAAATAAGTATTTGTTGAGTGCTTACTCTGAGCAATTATTGGACAATAGAGTTACAAAGGTGAGCAGGATACAATCCCTGCTGTGAAGGATCTCTGGTCTAGGGAACTTTCCACCTTAAAACTTGGTTTCATCCTGACTGGGTCTGTTGGTAGACTGAAGATCCTCCCATTTGCCCTCCCAGGCCCACTCTACACCCTTCACCTTGCTCTCTGCCCTAGGAGGGTGACCTACACAGATTGCAATGAAGGCTGTCTTGCTTGCTGGCCTGTGGTTAGATTTAGCCTGTGGGAGCACATGGAGGACCTCAGAGGGAAGGGGGAGAATGAGGTTGAAGTGTATTTTTCCCGGAGCCTTCCTGGCAATGTCCTGCCAGGCTGGCTCGATGTGTTACCATGACTACACCCCTTCCTCTGGTCCTCCAGCCTCCCCACTGGTACCAGGCTTGGGTTACAGCACTCTTCACATGGCTTCTCGACACACTGCCCACAACTTTCTAAATCATCCTTCAGCATTGGGTACCACTTTAAACCTTTTCCTTTAAGATCTTTCAGTTCTTCTGACTTATGCCTTAGTTAATTTTTCAACATACACAGTTGAAACAATTTTAAAAGATGTATTTATATTTATATATGTTTCTAGGAAACCATCTTATTAATCAATATGGAAAGGTATTTAAAACAACAATCCCGGATTTCTACAAATATGTTTTATCTCTATGCAATTGATAATTAAAAAGCTCAATAAATATTTATTACTGTGTGTGATGTTGATCATGACCCATGAAATGGTCATAGCCTTTATTGTTAACCACCTGGTTCACTAGGCTTTGAAGTAATGTCCTGGGAGGAATGGTCCTATGGGAGAGTGAGAACTCACCACCTTGCTAAGAAATTTGCCACCAGCCTCCACATCAGGAGTCCTACTTGAAAAAAGATGAGGTAATAATTTAAACCCTTCGCAAGAGCAATAGCAGAATCAGGGACCAACTATTCATTGCCTGTTGTGTGTCAGGTGTTGTACTGGACAGGCATCATAACTAGAATCATTAAATTATCATCTTATGTAATCATCACAATTACTTTATAAGGTTACTCTTAATTCCATTTTATAGATGGGGATGCTGGGAGTTAAAGAGGGTAAGTGATTTGTCCAGGACTGCATAGCTAGTTTCAGAACTGAGATTTGAACTCAGCCCCATCTAACATAGAAGCATTATTTTCACTGCCTCATCTCCCAAAGCCTCTTTGTTTTTGCCACCAACTTTGTCAGAGGGTGCATTTGCCATCATGTTTAGTTTCTTCAAAGCTTCGAACATTTCTTTTTAATCAGGCATGCTATATAAATTATGAGAAAAAAAATCTGATTGTGATTAATCTCATTCCCTTCCAGTGGTAAGAAAGTTGAGAACATGAAATTTGAGGAAGAATAAATGCACCGTATATTAACAAAAGACCCAGGGAACCCTCAAGTAAAGAACAATCAAACATTGAATTTTCTGTGCTTTAGATACTTAGTTATTTGCTCTACAACCCAATGAGATTTTCTCCTGATTCCAGATTTTGAACTTGTGTCCTTGGAGAATAAAAAGCTTTGCCACTGACAAGCTCAGTCACTTCTATTTGGCTTTAGAAGAACCAGACCTACACTTTATTCCCTTGGAAGCAAGTATGTCCTAGAGTTTCTGTGCTAAGATGAGGGACTAGGGCTACAAGAAAAGAGAAAGCCCAGAAGGCTATATGAAAACTGTCAGTATCATTTCGATGGGGAGTTATGATGTTTTGACTTGAATGGAAAAGCAAAAGAAAGTAAGCTAGTGGGTTATAAATTTAATTTATGAAAATAATACCACTGGCTTAAAACATTCAATAATACTCCCATTGATTCTTCTTTCTTGTTCCTTAGGGAGCCATTGTTGTAGTTGATATGGTGAACTTCAAATTGTCTTTATCATTTAAATGTCATAGCCATAAACAGAGAGCAGCTGAGGAATTGCATACTTACTGGGGAAAGACAGGAGAATGTTTTTCATTTCTTTTAGGAAAAAAATATTACTTGGTTGAAGATTTCCTCTGTTAGTGAACATTATTGTTTTTTTTTCCTAATTCTTTTCCTCTTCTCTGTTTCTGCCACAACATTGCATATCTTCAGTTCTGTGTGTCGCCTTTGGACAGAGTTAATCATGATGTTTCAGATTTGTGGTCTTTCTTAAAACTCTGGGATTATTTTCTTTAATATAGTTGTTAGAAATTCAGCTGTTACCTGCCAGAAAATAAAACAATCAATTTTTCATCACAAGTTAAATAAACATTGAAAAATCAGCATTCTACAAGAGCCATTAGCTTATGTTTCACTGTAAAATGTTTTATGACTCTTGATATAAAGGATGCACATATAAATAAATAAATTGTGTCATAACAAACATTTCTCTGTCGTGGTTTATAATGGCCCTAATGTCAAATAAATCTAGGTTGAATATTGTTAGTCTCCAGAAAAACTGACCTTCAGTTTCTAATAGTTGGGTTAAATCATTGTGATGATGACATGGTCTCAGATATAAGAAGTTACAAACTTTTATCAACCCCCTAGATCATCTCAATGAATTGAGATTGCTCTGAAGTGCCTTATTTTATTTATGTATCTGCTTATTCTGACGATTACTTCATATACAGTGCCAAGGAGAGTTCTGCACATACTTCCCAGGGGTTCTTCAGAGAACAACCCATAGAAATACACAGATGAAAAACCATAAGCAGTTGCCATTTTACATCTGTCAAATTAGAAATCATTTTTAAAGTGTAATAATTTCTGCTGTGCACAATATTGGTGAAACTGCTGGACCCATATGCTATTGATAGCATTGTAATTGTATTGAAAAACATTTTGGCAATACATAAAAAGTGTCCATATCCTTTGATACTGTATTTATACTTCTGGGAATTTACCCTAAGGAAATCAATTAGAAGAATAAAAAAAGCTAAGATGTTCATTGCAGAATGTTTTATGTTAGTGGACATTTAGAAGCAACCCAAGTACTGACCAATTAAGACTCTTGTTCAATTTTTAAAAGTCTATGTGTGTTTAAATGCATACAGTCTAATGGGTAGCATGTGAAATTTTATTATGTAGGGCTCAGTGAAAATATTCTGATTATGAGAATATTAAATTATTGGGTACATATAAAAATGCAATTGGGTGAAATGTTCAGGTTTAGTTTTAAATTTTTTGTAGTTTTACAATGTTGTTTTTCATTTAATAATTAAGATCCAAAACTCCTTGACTAAAAAGATTAAAAGATTGTTTTTTTTTTTCTAATTGGAACTTTGCTAAAAATATTATAGTTGTTCAAATGTAAACCTTTGAGACCTGACAATGCCGAAGATTTGGAAAATTGATATTTCAATGATTAAATTTAAGTAAAAATGAAACCAAACACATAAACAGAAGAGACATCTTTCCATAATAATGAAACCTATTCTTGTTATTTTTCAGGTTTTTTTTTTTTTATGTTGGTGTCTGAAGTAAAAAGATCTCATCAGATAATTTAGAGAGAAGTCATTTTCTTTAACATGTTTGAACAGTGTAGCTGTGGCCATGAACTGAAAGTCCTTATATGAGTGGAGTAAACAGGCTTTGTGGGAGGTGCTGTATTGCAAAGAATCTTAGGACAGAGGGAGAATATGAAAATATCACTGCCAGGCTTGAATCAGACCTAAAAACATCCATAGGAAAAGGCTTATTGGAAATAACCTAAATATCCAACAATAGTGAATTAGTTAAATAAATCACACTGTAGTCATGGGATGGACTATTAAGTGGGCATTGAAAGTAAAGTAGAAGAAATAAATTAATGTGAGTAAAATCTAAAATTATGTGAAAAAGTGAGATATAAACTATTCATAGAACATGACTCCAATTTTTACACTGTCATTCATAAGAAAAAAGAAATTTAAAAGATGTACACTTGTCAGTAATGGTCATCTGCACAGTGGGATGGCAGGCAATTAATTCTCTATTCATGTCCATATTCTTCAGTTTTTTTTCCTCCCCTAATCAGAAGACAGTTGTTCATAAAAATTGCTTCTTAAATTGAATTTAATACAGGAACTCAAATGCATAATGATTGAACTGCTGCCTGAAATAATTTTGGAAAGAAGTAACATGAATTAAAATACAATGAAATAAAATAAAATGAAATTTTGATTGCATCAATTGACTAAAAGTCTTCAGCAATGGTCAGTTAAGGTCATTGCTTTTTATTATCACCAGTAAGTACCTTGCATTGAAATGCCAAATATTGATATTTATGTATATGAAAGCTCTTTTCCTTCAGATTTTTTTGCTAAAATTATATTATATATACCAGAATCAATCAGTTCTTCCTCCCTCTCTCCCTCCCTCCCTTTCTCTCTTCACCCCTACTCTCTTTCCCTCCTTCTATCCTCCTTCCTTTCAATTCTACAATAATAAACACAGTGATTGAGGATGGGTTTAGCTCAGCTTGCCCATTTGTGAAATGTCTTGGGTTCAGAAAAATTTTGAAAAAAAATGAAAGCAGGCAGCAAAGGCCCTCACTTAAATACTGGTTCAAAACTAGATAAAACTTTTACCCCCAAACACTTTAGTGCTTGTAATTTAAATAGCTATCTGAGGCACATTGAGGAGCCTGATGTTGGTCTTCTGGATTCATACAGTAAGGAAAAAAAAAAACCTTTAGCCTTAAATCTTACTCAATAGAACACTCTGCAAGAGTACATTGTAATTTTTTTTTTTTTTTTTTTTTTTTTTTGCTTTTTGGTATGTGGGTAGCTCCCTGAACACCATCAGGGAACTCCCATTGTAATTTTAATTTGTGAATATATTCAGGGCGATTTGCTCCCAGATTTGCCAACTTCTCATCACTTAACACCTCAGTCCCGCAGCTAATGAAATGCTATAAAGTGTCAATTCTTCCAGGATACTATCTTCATCCCTCTCTCTAAAAGTACTGGTAAATGAGGAGTTTAGTTATAAGTTTGTTCCTGTTTGCTCATTCTTTTCACCCAGAGATTTTTGTCTGAGCTTGTAACACTCCTATCATTTGAGGTCAAGAGACTTCGGAATTCCAGGTCCAGAGTGAGGTGGGCCAGTGTAGTTAATCATTCGAAGGGATTTCTAACCAGTATAATTTGAAAATAGCAAAAACTGTGGAAATTAACTTTGTAGTGGTTTCAAGTAAATAGTTATAAAATGGAGAAAAGAAGAAGGGAAGATAAGAAGGAAGAAAGGAAGAGAGGCAGGGAGAAAGGAAGGTACTCTGGTATGGTATTGCACTCATACATGAAAAAAAAAAATAATCCTCCCTTGGGAGTTCCCTGATGGTGTAGTGGCTTAAGGCTTCTGCACTGGCGCTGTCAGCGCTGCGGCCTGGGTTTGATTCCCAGTCCGGGAGCTACCCACATACCAAAAAGCAAAAAAAAAAAAAAAAAAAAAAAAATCCTCCCTTGACCACTGTACGTGCTTTTTCTACCTTGGTAGTATTGTATGAAAGAGAAAGCCTCCCCAAAGGGTAAACTATTGATTATGAGAACATTAGCTAGATGATAAAAGTATGTTATTTATGTGGGAGAGAATTATTACATCTGTTTCTTTTAAATTATTCTGAGTATGTGTTGCCATGGTTTAGCCTAGTCTAAAATATTTTAGTCTAAAATAACTTTTTTCTCGAATACAAAACTATTGATGAAAGACTTTTTCCCCTATTGCTGCCCTGATGCAACATACCTCCTCCTGTTTCTTCCTTTCTTGTCTTCATCATTTACATTTTTTGTTACTTTCTTATGGATTTGAAGGATGACATCTAATAGTACAAAACATCAAATTGCCTTAGGACCTAGCACAGTGTCTTGCATAGTGTAGGCACTCAGGAACTATTGAATGAATTTAATTCAGAACCCTGGGGAAGAGTCACAAATTTATCAAATAATTCATAAAGAGTCATATCCCTAGTACCTAATCCAGTTAAGTGTATGAAGGTAAGCTGAATATAGAACATGTTTCAAATCATTTCACTTCATAAAATTTTTGTTTTGTGGCTGGAACACTTGTTTTTCAGTATGTTGATCAAATGTGACTTGAGCCAGAGAAATTCACAATAAATAACACCAAGATGCTTATGAATGATGTATAAAGCCACCAATTTAATGACAGGTAAGGCAGAAGAGAGCTATTACTTTATTTCAGAACAGCCAAAGCCCTGGTAATGTAATGCCTCCATGGGAATACTGAGTGGCTGTGACTAGTTTGGAGTAAGGGCCTAGAATGAAAAATGTTTGAAATGTTCTAACAAGCATGTGGTTTTTTAAATATATATATTAATGGAGCCATTGCTTCAAGGTGCACAAATAATAAGAGTCTTTTGCTTCTCTAGTATTTGCTTGGTTGAGTATTTGCTTGGGCCAGTTGAGTGCCATTTATAGTATTAATAACACTTTACTTGCAGTGAAAGTATACTTTTTTTAAACAGGATCCTTCATTGCTTGTTTTCTCTCTAAGAATTTTTTGTGTTGACTACTGTGTGCCTAGTACTGTGATTCTTTCTCATTGACTCAATAGAAACATAGATCATAATGTTGTTGTGTGGAAATAAATCATACCTCATGGGTGTAAGTGATTCCAAGTGAAACTAACTGACAGTAGACATCTAGGGATGAGAAATTGTATAGTTGATCGGCTCACCGAAGATTGGTCTCCTCCCACATGAGATCTATTCCATTTGAAATATAAAACCAATCACTCAATTCTGATATTGATTCATTAAATAAAGTTCTTATTGTATCAGGATCCTTTCTATTTGCAAATTTAAAGAAAATTCCGGCTAAAAACGGCATAAGCAAGTAAGGAAGTTATTGTATCACAAACATGAAATGTACTTTCTCTCATGTTGTCTGTTTTCAAAGAGGTTTTTTGTCCATGCTTACCCGATCCACTAGGAAAAACAGAAAAATAATCCAGGACTGTCTTCCGCAAGAGTTTGGACGAAAACTTGAGCCTGATCTCTTGTTCAGGATGGGTCACCTGCCCATCTCCTGAATCTGTCACTGAGGCCACAGTCTTGCCTGGGTCACCTGTTGTTGCTGGCAGCTGGGATCAGCTCCACAGAGCAGGGTGACTTTGCTCTGGTGCTTTTACCACAAGCAGAGGCTGGAAGTCGTTAGCAGATGACAGATGTTCACTATACGTACTCATAGACAGGCCTTGTGCAGGTAGCAGATACAGAGAGAAACATGACAAGTCTCTCTCTTAGAATCTCACCTCTCTGATTATGCTAATACCCATTGCCAATTCACCTCCTCACGTCAAATTTCTAATCCTGTCCTACCACTCCTCAGTAATGTTACTGGTTCTTTATTACCTATTGATTTATTACTAACTCCTTGGTTAACCTCCCATCCTATTTACTTTGCAATCCTGGCAAAGCAACTGATCACATGTCTTTTGGGTTTTCTTGCCTCTGTGGCTTTGCTCTGGAATGTCTTTCTCCAAACCTATCAATGGTAATCTGAATCTCTTTCAGGTCTAGTTCAAATATCATCTTCATGAAACACCCACTGAATTCCTTATTGTAATGTTTGCAGCGCATAACATAAACCTATATGATAGCACATACTCTTTTTTAACAAACGTTTTTCAAATGCTGACTATATGCCTTGGTGGTGAGACTGCCGAAGCCTAGCCACGACTCCACCAGGGAACCCCGCCCTGCCTTGAATCTGAACTTGACTTGTGAATTGCTTTGACCAGAGTGAGGCAACAGTGACACAATATGACTTTTGTGTCTAGGCCTTAAGATACATTGTAATTTCCATATTTGCCCTCCTTGAATCCTGAGCTACCACACACACACACACACACACACACACACACACACACACACACACACACAAATAAAAACCCAAATCCAGTGGCCTGCTAGAGAAAGGAGCCAGGTAGACAGAGGCGCTGGGGGTGATAAAAGCAAGAAAGAGATAGACTCTGGAAGCCCCAGCCTGTTTAGCCATCCCAGCAGAATTCCTAGTCATGTCAGTAATGCCAGCTTAATTCCTGCAGTCCTAAATCAAGTTACTGCCACCAATACATGTGGTGTAGAAACAAACCATTGCCACTGAACCCTACCTGCACTGAAAAAGTATGAGCAGGTAAATGGTCAGTGTCTCTTTAAGCCTTCGGGTTTTCTGTGATTTGTCACGCTGCAACAGGATTGAAAAGGAAGAGTCTCAAGGCAGGGAGACAAATTAAAAGACCTTGGACATAAACCAGGTCTCAGCTGACGAGCTGCCAAAGTGCAGAAAGAGAGATAGGGAGAAAATGGGAGAAAATTGAGTGACAAGGTTCAGTATGACCTGGTGATTGGAAGGAGACGGGAACAAAGGAGAAAGGGAAAGAAGAGATTATTATGAAACTCCAGAAAATAATGTTGTGGACAGCACTGTGTCTAGGTAAAGAACTGGATTCTTGAAGAAAGTAAGTCCAATTTACAGTTATTTTTGATGTGGCAGCACAACCTCTACATAAGAGTGCTACCTTAGTAGCTGGAGACACAGGCCCAAAGCGGAGGGCCAAGTTGGGTTTCAAACAAAAAGGCACAACCAGCTCTTCTCCTCTTTTGTTCCAATCTAAAGGTTATTTCTAACTCTTTTCTCCTGTAGCAAAAGTGGAGACATCATGTGAAGGTGCAGGGGAGAAAGAAAGGAGAGGAAGAGGACACACGCCAAGAGAAAAAGGCAAGGTGCAATCCTGTGGGATTGAACCTTATTTTAGTTACACTCTGGGAAGGCTGCACTACTTAAGTAAAAATAAGGAACACAACATACAGACTCAACTAAAAGTTTCTCCCTTTAAATAGACCCAAATGAAAATAAGGTACCCTAACCTCAGTTTTTTAAATCACAGTGCAAGGACATGAGATGTTTTCCTTTTATGGATTCTTAAACCTTCTAAAAGGGTTCTTTTATGTTCTGAGCAGGATGACTGATGTCTGTATGTGCACAGAGAAGTAGCTGAGAATGCTCAGGTGATGAGGTTTTGCCTAGCAGGCAGTGTTACAACTCACCAAGTTGTGCAATATTTGTAAAAAGAGTAAAAAATAAAATATACTGTCTGCCCCCTAAGGGAGACAAGTGTTATGTAATGGAGGGTAAAGATTACATGCTCATCCTCTGTGGTCAACTAGAATTGAGTTTAGATGCTCATCCCATCACTTACTATGCCTCAGACATGCTTTTAATCCCTCTGATCCTAACTTACCTCAACTGTAAAATGGAGAGAATTCTGTTTACTTGATAGGGTTGTTTTCAAGAGTCACTGAGACATAGCATGTGAACCATTTAATGTGGTAAGAACACAATAAGTAGTACCTATGGTCATTAGAATCGTGGGAATTTGGGGCTTTTGTATATTTGGCTTATCATTGAGATGCTTTTTCAGAAATATTTACAATATAAGGAATGAGATCTGAGTGCATTTTAGTCAATAATTTAAATGTAACAAATGTTTAATATAATACTATATAACAGTGGGTCATTTTAAAATTTAAAAGTATCAGTAAGGTTTCCATTCTGGGGACAAATTCTGTCAAAGGCTTTGTAAATCTTTTTTGTTTGTTTGTTTGTTTGGTTGGTTCCCTGAACAGGGATCAAACCCAGGCTGTGGAGGTGAGAATGCTAAAGCCTAGAACCCCAGAAAACCCCCCAGAGTCTTTGTAAATCTTAAAGCAAACCAAAACTGACACATGGATTATCCTTTATTTCATCATTCATAATTTTGAATGTAAGAAAATAAAGAATGCTCTAATGCAAGATCCAACAAACTTTTTCTGTAAAGGACCACATAGTAAATATTTTTGCCTTACAGGTCACATATAATCTCTATCTCATATTCTTCTTTGTTATTTTTACAATGCTTTAAAATTATGTGCACCATTTTTAGCTCATACACAAGAAAGGCCACTGGGAGAACTTGAACATGAGTTGTAATTTGCAGAGCCCTTTTCTATGTAAATTTGTATTGTTTTATTACTAAGATACTTATGCCAATAAGAGTGCTTTATAAAAGACAATGAAAAAATTTGGGTTTGTTTGGTTTGTTTGTTTCTTTGTTTTTAAATTCATTTTTATTGTTAGACTTATTGGGGTGACATTTGTTAGCACGGATTACATAGGTTTCAGGCATACAATTCTACAGTGCATTGTCACCTTGTTGTATAATAAGTTCACCACCTAATGTGACTTCTCTTTCCATCACCTTATATTTAGCTTCCCCCCTCCTCTCCCACCCCCTCCCCTTTCTCCCCTTCCCTAGCCCACTCGTCCCCAAATAAACATTAAACTATTGATTGTGTCCATGGGTTATTTGTTTGTTCATTTCTTTTCTCTTTGTTGCTTTCAGTTTTATATTCCGCACATGAGTGAAGTCATACAGTTCTTTGTTTTTTCTGTCTGGCTTATTTCACTTAGCATGATGATCTCCGGGTCCATCCATTTTGTCGCAAATGGCAATATTTCATCTTTTCTTACAGCTGAGTAATATTCCATTGTGTATATGTACCACAGCTTCTTTATCCAGTCATCTGTCGCAGGGAACTTTGGTTGTTTCCATGTTTTGACCACTGTGAACAGCGCTGCGATGAACATTGGGGTACATAAGTCTTTGCGGACAAAGGTTTTCAAGTCTTTTGGGTAGATCCCCAGAAGGGGGATTGCTGGGTCAAATGGTAACTCCATTCCCAATTTTCTGAGGAAACTCCACACCATCTTCCACAGTGGTTGTACCAGTTTGCACTCCCACCAGCAGTGTACCAGAGTTCCTTTGTCTCCACATCCTCTCCAGCACTTGTTATTCCTTGTCTTGTTGATAACAGCCATTCTCACAGGTGTGAGGTGGTATCTCATTGTGGTTTTGATTTGCATTTCCCTGATAGCTAATGAGGATGAGCATTTTTTCATATGTCTG
>PVJL010018189.1:0-16564 GCA_004026885.1 Lyroderma lyra
AAAAAAAAATAAAATAAAATAAAATAAAATGTGAAACTATTTTTTAAACCATCTACAAATGATTAAAGATTATATTATAAATCAGTAGGATAAAAGATACTATTTTACAAATAAGTGATGACGCAGTAACAATATGGTATTTTAGAAAAATATAATATGGATTTATTTCTTATACCAAAAATTAGGCTAAATTACAAAGGTATCAGGGATGTGAATATAAAAATTAAAGTAAAATAAGTATTTTAAATTGTCAATATCTAAGATGGTAAATTAAAACTAGTCAAAATTAAAAGAACAATCAAGTCTTTATTCACTCAGTGAGATAATTTAACAACAAGGCTAAACAGGGAAAAGCACCAGTTTCTTTAATGTTTTATTTTAACCCTATCAACTACACAGGGCAAGGGTGAGATATATGCAGATGGGGAGAAATCTCGGTGCTATGAGAGTTCTTGACGAAAGGCTCCTGCCTTTGCATGGAGTAGGGGTGGGACATGAAGAAGTGAAAAAATACTGAATATTAAGTCAGAGTGGTGAGAAGTGCCTAAGTTCATGGTTTCCATGACAGAGGCATCTGAGAAAAATTTGGGCTCCTCCCAGGACCAAGGGCATTCTCCAAATGGAGGCTTTAGGGCTATAAATGCAGATATATGCTTAAGAGAATTGGAAGCATGGAGGTGCTGACTCCTTAAACTTAAACTTCCTTCAGACTGTGCAGCAAGTTTGATTTGAGAAGGGCAGCTTTCTCCTATGAAGCTTGCCAAGTAAAGGCTTTATAACTGCCTATGTTTGGGCCTGAAAGATCACAAGTAGGTTTTTGGCCTGGAGCTGGACTCTGCAAAATTATCATGTGTGTTATAAATTACCCAATAAACTAGAAGTGGAGAAATATTTTTCAATCAGAATGCAAAAGCAAGCAGTGAAAAGATGGACACATTTAATTACATAAAATAAAATTTTGCATAGCAAAATATACAATGAACAAAGTTAAAAAACAAAAAAATTGACAAAAGGATTTGTAAGTTTTGTTATAGGGTTACTATCTACAATATATATATAGAAATTCTAAAAGACAAAAATGTAAAAAAGACCATCAACCTCCATAGAAAAATGAGCTAGTTATGAAGAGACAGTTAAATATGTAAACGACTCTTACCATATGACTCTTACCCATACGAAAAAATGCTAAGTATCATTTATAATAAGAAATGCAAATGAAAACTACACTGAGATACCATTTCTCACATATCAGTTTGGAAAATCAGAAGGTTAACAACAAAGCTCGTTGGTGAGATTTTGAATAAACGAACTGTCATTACTTGCTGTTGGTGCTGCAAAATGGTAAAAATGCCTATGAAAGGTGTTAAATAACAAAAAAATCATCCTAGTAAATTTAAAGATATAATTGGCTTTATTGAATGTTTCATGAAAAAGGCAGCATCCTATCTAGTAAAAAGAGAAATGCTCCAAGAAGTTGTACAAAATGGAAGATTTTCATAGACAGAAAGTGGGTGTGACAAGAAATTTACAGTTGACTCTTGAACAACACAGAGTTTAGAGGTGCCAATTCCCTGAGAAGTAAAAAATCTTTGTATAAATTTTGACTCCCAAAAACTTAATTATAGTAAGGGACTTGAGATCTTGGTATTCATGAGCTGAGTGGGCTTTGGAACTAATGCTCCTCAGACACTGAGTGACTACTGTATATAAAATATCATAGAACAATGCATACAGTAGGATATGAGAATTTTCAGCTGCAGATTTAAAATACTGTTTTATATCCATGATTAAATGAATCTGAGGATGTGAAAGAAATGATACAAAGGACTGACTGTATACATATTTTAAAAATCTGCATATAAGTGGACATGCACAGTTCAAACCCACACTGTTTAAGGGTCACCTGTATTAGAAAAGTTTTTCAAAAGCATTTTTTCAGGAAAGAGCACCTAGGTTTGGAGAAAGGAAGGCAAGGGTTTTATCAGGCAGATTATCTCACTAGTGTTGTTTAGAAACTTCCAGAATGATTATTTTAAGATCACATTCCTGGGAGAGGCTGAAACTTCAGTTAAATCATGGTCTGTTGTGCTAGGGACAAGTGACTCCACCTTGGGCCTGTTTCTTTTTCTTAACATGGGGGTATTGGAACTATCCGGCAATAGTGCACATGAATTTACCATTTGAGCTAGCAATATATGAGTCTTCTATGAATCTATCCCAAATTTACACTAGGAAAAATATAATAAGATATAAGCATAAGGCTATTTATAGTAGCAGTACTTATTAATATCTGAAGACTGGAATGTATTAATATATATCAAAAGGAAATGGATTGAAACAGCTTTGGTACTATATGTACATAGTAAAATACTATGCAGCTTTAAAATGGAATTACAAATATCTATATATGCTATGAAATGATATGCTGTATACCTTGTAATTAACTGTTAGGAGAGGATCCAGCAGATTTCAGTTTCATCAGGATGCTACCATGAAATAGCAATTTTTCCTCGGTTCTTGTCTTCTTGAAGGAAAATATTCAGTTAAGAGACTGAGTTTGTAAATGTATAAGATAGTTATGAGTTTATTAGTAAAGAGTATACTCTAAAACGTGGAGCAGGCTGACCCAAGAGAGGAAATCCTTACATTCTTTGGGGGGTTTTATATCTATTGATATAAGGTCCCCCTTTTCAGAAGGAACCAAATCTGCATAATATTATGGTTTTGGAAAATAAGAATCATGGCTGCTGAGTAAGTGAGGCTATTTCCCCTTTTCTTAGCTTTTCAACTTGAGAATAGCTGATAATGGGCCAGGGCTTATTTCTTATTTTGCAATTCTTTACTCTTTGACTTAGGACATCTGTTAATGGACCTCATAATAGGCCAGTTCCCTGTCCTGCATTTCTTCTTTTTATCCTTTTAATTTAGAGGTAGTTGATAATGGACTGGAACAACTGTCCTTCAGCTCATACCTGCCTTCCTGCCTACTCTGTCATTTTCTCTGCTCAAGAGTTTGAGACCCTGAAGTCTTTTAGGAAAAGGAATGGTGTGTTTCTTCTGTAGCTACGCTTCCCACTGAAAAGGGGCAAAGTCACAGTCAGGGGATATGATCCTCTTGCTCCCTGTCAGGAAGAAGGAGATGCTGTCCCTAGTCCCTAGGCAGGCAGAAAACAAAAGTAGTGTCAAGAGGAGACTGGTGTAAATCTGGGGCTTCTGTCTCTGGAGAAATAGTTTGATATCCCTGGAAAGCCATCATTTTAAAGTGGAACTGCTATAACCTGAAGGAGATACATTTGACAAGTAGGTTAAAAAGACATGAGCCAAATATTAGCAGGAGTAATATATAAGCTAAAGGCCCTTATAAGGGTAGAAGCCAAGTTATGGGAGGCAGAACATCTTTTATTGCTTGCCAGGTTGCTCCAGCCATTGGGCAATCCTTTGCAAAGCTATGAAGCCATTCTGCCTGATCATATATTTATAAAATATCTTTCTCTACTTGACTGGTGGTGTTTATATAGGTGTAGCAAGCTTGGTTAATAACTGCTCACACTCCCCCTTGTTCAGTTATTAAGTAATCAAGGGCTACTTCATTGTCAAGGAAAACATTTGTAAGTGATCGAGGGACTGCTGGAGATTTTGTATGATATCTCCAGGTCTTATGCTAATGCAGCAATGGATTTTGTTAGGTTGGTTAAAGAAGCCTCACGATAGGCAAATCCTCCACAAGGGGTTGCCAGACCAAAGGCAGCTCCAATGCCGGCTAGGGTAAGTTCTACAGCCTGCTTGAGTCAAGAATGAGTAATGTTATAAACAGAAATTGATATGCCCAAGGACCTAAAAGCCCTACAGAGCATTGATCTTCAAACAGAGAATTGTCAATGCATGGGTAGGCTAAGGCTATGGGTGGCTGGTGGTAGATTCCTTTGGGTGGCTTTTCACAGAGTAATTCATTTTGAAGAGGATCACAGAGAAATTACCCAGAGTGGGCACAGGCTCAATGTGGGGAGGGTGAGTCAAACCATGTGGTTGGGGTTCAGGAGGAGTCACCTTGCACTGGGGAGATAAGGGGCCTCACTTCAGCTCAGCATCCCTGGGTCCTATGGGTACCTTCTCTGCTCTTAGAGGCAGGCAGTAAAGTTCCCAAGATGTTGTTTCATGTCTCTCCCAATATGTGCATCTCTTGAGGGCTCACATGTTGTTTATTATCGTAAGTTTTGTGGCTGGCTGGATACCAAAAGTTGGTATTGGGACTGCATCTTTTAGAGATGTCAAAAGTTATAGGGTAGTCTGGGGACTGAACGGATGAAAAATAGCCTTCTTTTTTATATATACAGTGTGACAGGGGCTGGAAGTGGATGTACAGTTGAAAGTTCTGACCCCAGTCAGATTAGTCTGATTGAACAGTGGGGTTAGGTGGATACAGCCCAGGTTTGTCACTGAGGGATCTAGCCTGACAACCATGGGAGTACTCTTTGAAAACTCCTTGGGGATGCCTGAAAGAAATGTAAGGCTGATTCACAGGCAAGCTGGCTGAAACTGGAGAAGACGGAGAGCTATCAGGCTACCTATGGCATATCCAGTAGTCAGAGAGGCCATTGCCTTTTGTGATTATGTTGGAAAAGTTTACAAGGGTTTTAGTCTTCCATTCCCCAAAAAGGGGTTGGAAGAATAATAGAAATAAGAGAATTAGTATCATGTTGATGATTAAGTAAAAAATCACTTACCTGGTAACTTTGTAAACAGTAGTCTGAGATTTTCTAGTAGTTCACAGGAATAGTGGGACCCAATTGTCAAGTCTCCTTCTTCACCCTTCTAGGTTTTTATCCAGGAGTGATGTATTCAGTTAGGAACTCCTGGCACCTTGACAACTATAGGTGTGGAAAGCATTACAGTAAAAGGGCTCTTCTAGGTGGGGCTTGGTTGAGTTGTGGGGCTGCCATGCTTCCAAAATTCTAGTAAGAATTTTGCTGTCAAGAAGGTACTGGATTAGTGAAAGTGGTTCCTGCCCAGTAGTGAGAACAGAGCCTTTTGCTGTAGGTCTGGAGGGCTTCCTGGAACTCTCCTAGAGAGTTAACGTACTATAGGAGGTGTGTAGTCTCCGTATCTACGAGTATGTCAGATGTGAAGAAGGCCCTCCCATATAAAGCCTCATAAGGGCTGAGTTGCAGGGAAGATTGAGGATGTACTCAAACCCACAATAGAGCTATTGGCAGGAGATCAAGTCAGGGTTAAAATGTTTTTTGACAAAAATTTTTTAGGATGTTTTTAAGGGTTTGGTTTGTTCTTTCTACCTTGCCAGAGTGCTGAGGCCTCCCTCCCTGAGGAGGGTAAAAAGTATTTCATTCCCAAGGCCTTAGCTATCTATCAGGTAATGTGTGAGGTGAAAGAGGGCTCATTGGCACTCTGTAAAGACCAAGGCAGGCTGAACCTAGGAATGATTTCTTTCAGTAGTTGTTTGGAAATACACTGGGCCCTCTCAGCCTAGATGGGGAATGCTTCCAGCCACCTGGTGAAGGTATCAATAAATACCAGGAGGCATTTAAATCCTTTGTGGGGTCAATTGGGTAAAATCTAATTACCAGTCTTCTCCAAGGTAGCTTCCTCAACATTAAACTGGCTGTATAAATGGGGGAGGCTTATTTCCCTGGGGGTTGTAAGTACAAAGCAGACAAGCATGATATACCAGGTTAATTGTTTTATATATGTTTTTTCCAGTAAATAATTTTTTGCAGATTTCGTGCATATTATCCCACACAAAATGACAAGAATCATGGAGTCCTTTAATAATTTTCCACTGAAGGGACTGGAGGAGGTGTAGCCTTTGATCTTGAAGTAGCTGATAGTGGACTGGGACAATTTCTCCTTTTCCTGCTTATATCTACCTTCCCTGCCTACTCTGTCAAGGGGACTAAAGATGGCAACCTTGGCCAACGTGATATCTTATTTCCAGGTGAAGGTGAGCATAGAAAAACCTGTCTTTCTCCAACTCCAAGCATCTCTCAAGGGTCAACTCAGCTTTATATCTCCCTCAGAGGGTCAACTGAGGCTTCAGGTGAAACTGAATCTAGTTTATCTTCTTCTGAAAAATCCAGCTTCTTTCATTTCCTCTCTAAAGTGTTAATTCCAATAAACCTATAATAAACCACGTGTACACTAATCACCATCATGGAATCTGCTTCTCAAGGAATTCAGCCTATAACAATTAGTGCCAGCGGTAGTTCAGACAGACAAAGTTGGGTAGGAATTTGAAGCTGGATCACCTTCTGCATGGCAAACTCTGAATGGACTATACATAGCCCCTGGTATAAGATGGTAGTGCAATTGTTAAAACTATTGCTGGTGTTGTATTGGGGAGCTTACAGAAGGCTGGGAATGCATTAGCTGGTGCTATGTATAAGCTGTTTGAGAAATATGAGAGAAACTGAAAGCAGTGTATTTGAATGGCTTTTGCTATACTTGATCAGTCTGAATAAGATAATATATAACTGAAATGATTAATTAGCAAATAAAAGCTAAGTGTGAAAGACCAACTGCCACCCTGGAGGCTTTTGGGAGGGTGTTGTCTCTTGAAGTAATAGAGCAGAGAAAACTGAGCACCAAACCCAGAACTTAATCCTCAGATTAGTCAAACTCCAAAGATTAAATTCTCAGCTAAGGCAGAACTGCTATGCCTTGGTCAGAAAAACCTTGAGGGAAGAAATGGGACACTGACACATAGATTGGGTAAATCTGGTTTTGATGCCCCTGAAAATTCTGTAATTTTCAAATTTCTCTAGACTTGCTGAGTCTGCAACAATGGCCCACATCTATAGGAGGAAGTGACAGAATGAAGGAAGGAAGGAAGGAAGGAAGGAAGGAAAGAAAAGAAGAAAGGAAAGGAAAGGAAAGGAAAAAGAAAAGAAAGGAAGGAAGTCTTTTGCTTAAAGAGGATGCAGAGGCCTCTTTCCCACAAAACTATCCCTTAAAATGTGTCCTAATGCTGGGCCTAATAAGGAAGGGAAAGGACTGAACCTCAAAAGAGCTGCAGAACCAAGCCATCCTATGTCAGGAGAAACTAGGAAAATATATATGGTACTAGATCCTGAAGGAGGTTTATCAAGAGTACCCAAATAAATAGTTGGATATGAAGAAATTGTCAGTTTCTCCTATCCTGGTATACAGGATATAACTTTGTCAAATACCTAAAAAGATGGTACAAACATCCTACCAGGACAGCTCCTACAAGCATAGAAAATGCAATGGTCCACTAGGAGTGAATGTGCCTGAATTGCCATAAGAGGTAATGAAAAAGGCATTTAATAGCTAAGAGACATGAGCATGCTAGAATATACAGCCAGAAACCCACAATATGATATTTACCAAAATAACTGAGAGGGGCATCTGCATCATTTTAAAGTTGCCCTCTATAGGCAAGGGCTAGTAATAGAAGATAACATTACAAAACAGTGTCAAATGACAGCAATAATTATAATAGAATCTTAAAACAATGGAGCACAAATAGCAAGAAGGGACAGAAGCTAAATAAATGCAATTATTATGAGTGGTAAAGTCAAAGGAAAAGGCAAGGGAGTCTGACAGGCAATGATTCATGAAAATAGTTAATAGAACACAGCTTCCTTAGGGGCAAATTAGATGGATGGACAGCAAACAAGGATTTTAAGGATAATCAAAAGTCTGAAGATAGTTGCCCCAATAAAATCATAGTCTCTTGTTAGTTTTAAGACTCAGAATTTATTCATTAAAACAATGGTTCCAAATCTTTTTTTGACTTGTGTACCCCTTTTAAATGCATTTCCATAAATTGTAACCATTTCTTTTAAACCAGTTTTTTAAATACTGACACTTTTGCTCAGAGACTATCTTAATGTAAAATAGTGGAAATGAGGTAATAAGAATTGAAAAATTACTACACTAAAAGTAGGAAGCACAGATTTAATTTTACAATATTTGTAACTAAATGCTGATAATGATGATCAGGTATTTAACAAACTTTTAATTTATTATTAATATAGTATTTATTGGTATTACCTGAAAAGTCTGTAATAATTGTTATGCAGATCACTAGCCAATTGAAACATTTTTAGTGAGATCATTGAGCTTGCTTTGATGCACTTAGTTTCTTGAAATCAGACTCAAAAAATGCAAGATAGAGCCTTAAATCCGGACTAGCATTAACCTTGTTGTGGTACTTATTTTTTATGAAGGCATAAGAAGAGAAAGCTCTCTCCACTAGTTCAATATTATTAAATGGCAAGAGGATTTCGATGCCTTCTCACTGAACTGCTCGTATTCCTCACTGACCTTTATCCAGAAGGTGATAAGATGCTTTCTTTTAAAATCAAAATTTAAAGAGGAATTGGTTGAAGGTTTGATGAACTGCTCTTTTTTATTTCTTGATAGTTTAGCTTCTTTGAAGAATTCTTCATGGAAGGGGTCTACAATTCAGTTTTTTTTCTTTTCCATATTGAGGGAAGTACTTATAAAAAGTCACTTTAAGACTTTCCAAGTGACTTACAATATTCTCCTTCATGTTTTAGGATAGGTGCAAGTCATTCTGATAAGAAGCTGTGTAGACTATCAAAAACTTCAGGCTAACCTCTTTTAATACACAATTTCCAAAAGTCCAATGTTTAAAACATTCTCTCAATTTTGTGTGTTACTTTGAATATAATGATTGAGCTGTTTTGAAGTCCCAAGTTAAGTTTGTTTATTTCCAGAAAAATATCTGATAAATATGCAAGATTTAGAAGCCAATCACTGTCCTGAAACTTCAGAGCAAGAGGGAAACAAAGTTCTTCAAAAAATACCTGAATTTCCTGTCTAAGTTCAAACATTTGGGTAAGAACTCTGCCACAAGATAGCCACCTTACCTCCTTAAGCAAAAGTAATATGCTGTGAATGTGTTAATTTATTCACACAGCACTTTAAACAAGCTGGAGTTTCATGGTTGTTACTTTATACAATTTACAACTTTTACAGCCTCATCAAGAACATCTTTCAGTTCACTGGAAAGAGGCTTCCATGCAAGACTTTGTCTATGAATGCTGCAGTGACTGCATGGTACATGGGGAGATATTAATACTTTTTAATTTAGCTGCATATGCCTATAAAACAACCTGACATAGGCTTGCCTCTGTCAGTGCATATACCACAGCAATTCAACCAACTAATATCCTTTTCAATGAAATAACCATCAATTGCATTAAAAACATCTTTGCCTCTGGTATTCTTTGTCAACGGGTAACAAGGCGACAGGTTTTCCTCAACTTTATTTCCTACCAAATACTTGGTGATGATGAGAAAAATAGATAAATCAGCAATATCTACACTTTCATCCACTTGGATGTTAAAATTTTTATTTTTCCTAATTCTGTCTACTACTATAGCTTCAACATCATCAGACACTTCCTGAAGTCATTGAGACATAGTATTGTTTGAAAAAGAGAGAGTATTGATTTTTTGGACATGCTCTTCCCCAAACATACAAAAAATGATGTCTTTAATTCAAGAAGAAATTAAATCTTCAGCTATGGCATGGTTTTGTCACATTTAGCTATGCTATGAACAATATGATTTGAAGCCTCTGCTGCATTCTCATTGTCTTTCTTTCCTGACATCATATATGAAGTAACAATTGAATGCTTTTTTCTAAGCACAGAAAAATACAGGTAACTCCCATATAATGTGGCACTTCTATACCACAGTTTTGGTCTAACAGGGTTTGAGAATTAGAGAAATCCCTGAACAACACAGAGCTTAATAAGAGTTTTTAAGATATCCAAGAATTACTGGTGGAAGAAGAAATTGATGAAGCAAATCTTGTGGAAATGACATCTGGAATGTGCAAAGATAATTCAAGGGATGATAGCACAGGTGATAATGAAGAAGTGAAACACTTTACTGTTAAAGGCATAAAGAAAGGCTTACACTTAACCCAACAGTTGGAGCTGTATTTCCTAAATGAAGATCCTTCCACTGAAAGAAGCACAAAGTTTAAGAGAGAACTTCACAAGTGCTTACCACCATATATCAAAATTTATAAAGACCTCTCAGATACAAGAAAGCAATCTAAAATAACAGATTTTTTGCAAAAAGTAAAAAATAGGAGTCAAGATTATGTTGAAGAAAGTCGAGAGGATGAAGATATCCTGTTAAAAAGAAAACACTTTCAGTTAATGGTGCTTAGCAGTGATGATGAAGAAAACATTATTTAATATATATTATGTTATACTTTTGGTGAAAATTGCTTTAATAAAGATATTTCTCTTATAAAAAGATAATAGTATGGTTTTTTTTTTAATTTTTGGAAACTAATTCCCTTTACACAGATTCACATAATATGGCATCTTTAGGAACCTAACTACCATGTTATATGTGGGTTATCTGTAATGCATTTCTCTGTTTTTGTACATAGGATGTTTAGTTTCTAAATGTCATATGAGTAGAGAGGGTTTCATGCAACCGTAGGATAATATTTCCCCACACATAACACACAAAGTCTTAGGACAGCCATCATGTCCTACAAATGAGAACCCATATTTAATATACTCTTCAAATATTTCCTTTTCTTCTGTGTAGTATTTGAGGCATGCACTTTTTATTGTCTCCTGGTGTGAGCATACTTGTAGCTGTGGACACATGTTGAGAAATACTTGGCAACAGGCTATAATTTACATCAAGTTTTGTTTTTTTAACTGTTTCTAACTACTGATCCATAACTGACACACATAAAAATCACTGACAACAATAATTGAAACTCTGTTAAACATTAAATTAAAATCTACTGGTAAAGGATCACAATTAAAGACACACTTCTATTCAGTCAATAACTAAACTGATCAAACAGTGTGGTTACAGATGTATATGTTTGGGGAAATTCTAGAAATGTCACAGATAGATTGCTTTGAAACTATGCATAATGATTGGTAGAAAAGCATTTGGGAGGAAGGGTTCGTAGCCATGCTCTCACCAATCATCATTCATTAATGTGATCTAATTTTGAAGTGTCTTCATTAACAGTGATTCAGACCTAATATTTATAGTTCCATAACTAACGTTTCGGGTTTTTTTACTTTACTTTTTTCTCCATTACTGATCGTTGTTCCATACCCCGGAATTGCCCAGCATTTACCCCTGGGGGTATGTGTACTACTACTTGGGAACTAATGCATTAAAAGAAAGGTAGGGTGCCCCCAGGAAGAAGGACACTAAAACACCAGGACAAGTATAAATCATCATAAATCCTCCAGTCTTTCCTACAGAAATCTATAGACATTTAATTTAGTAACTATATACTGGAGAAAGAAAAATACTCATACATTTCAAAGACTATTGGAACAATAGTTATGTCATGTCAATAAGTGATATGACCATATAGTTTACAGAATAAAATAACCAGATCGCAAATAAGCACACACTAAAATTATTCACATTATTCCTCACTATGGAAATTCAGATTAAAACAGAAATGATATATCACTACACACCTTTTAGAATGGCTAAAAAAAAATAGTGACATCATCAAAGTCTGACAGAGAGTATAGAGAAAGTGAAATATAAAATGATACAGCCACTCTGGAAAACATCTCAGAATTCTCTTTAAAAAAATAATTATGCAACTACTAAATGATTCATCAATTGCATTCTTGATTATTTATCCTGAAGAAATAAAAAAAACTTACATTCACACACAAAAAACTGTATGAATATATCCATTTTATTAATAATATGCAAAATTGAGAAATAATTTATATATTCTTCAACATAGTTAAGCAAACTGTGATATATTCATACCATACCATGCTATTCAGCAATAAAAAACAACAACTATTTATTCACACAACAACATGGATGAACCTCCAGGTAATTGAGGAGAGTGAAAAAAAGCCAATCCAAAAGGGCCTTATACTGTATATTTCCATTTATACATCATCACTGAAATTATAAAATTTTAGAAAGGGAGAACAAGTTAGTGTTTGCCAGGGCTTAAGGAGGAGATGGTTGTGGAAGGGAAGTATATATTATTATAAGAAGATAACATCAGAGATCTTGTGATGGCTATGTTTTGTATTTTGATTAAATGAATCTCAGTGTGTTGGTCATTATGTATTACTATAATTTTGCAATAGATTACCATTGGGAGAACTGTATGAAAGGAAAGCATGGTCACTCTGCATTATGTCTTACAAAGGTATGAATCTATAATTATCTCAATTTTATTTTGAGATCAACTTTCTAAGTTTTTTTTTAATGTTTTAGGTTGCAATGCATGCCTCCTTGCAGAGCCTTGTGATATTCAAGGGATCATTGGTGGGGAAAAAAACATGATTGGAGTTTATGACTAGTCTCAGTAGTAGAATCATACCTCAGATCATAAAGATTCTAGAGTAAGACCATATTATATGAAGCAAAGAATTACAGAGCTTTTAAAAATCACCTTCTGAGGTACTACTAGGATCTGATAGAGAGTGCCTGATTATAAGACACCAAGTATTAATAACCATGCAGCCAACTTTGACATATTCATACAAGGCAATGCTACTCAGCAATAAATAAAAGAAATGAGCCACCTGCTTACATGGTTATCCGTGCATGGATAAACCTTAAAATTTTATATTGAGTGAAAGAAGAGAAACATAAAAGAGTATATATTGAAAAATTCCACCTCTATGAATTTTTCAAAATGAAAAAAAAATCTCTAGTGTTAAAAGTCAGAGTAATAGTTGCTTGGGGTTGAGGGGGAAGACTACTTCTAAAGAAGCACAAGGAAATTTAACCCCTCTAGCTCCTTTGCCATAAACCTTCAGGGAAAGTCCTGACAGCAGGCAAAAATGTATGCAGAGTGCTTCAGGTAGGATACTATCAGGGTCCAATGCATGTGATTTTCCATGTATATATCCACTGCATCAGTGGCTAAAATGAGGGCTAGGCTAAGTCAATAAGATGCTCAGGAACCAGAAGCATCTTCTACATCATCCATGGACATAATATCACATCACAAGTAAAGTGTTCTTTCCAATTATTTGAATTTGAATATGATTAAATCTTTAAATCTTTAACTACTTTCTAGATATAATTACAGTTTAAGGGCATAGCAAGCAACAGAGGAACATGTTAAGTAACTAATTGGGATATAATCATCAAATTCTAGTTTGGTAAATTCTATAGGCTAAATAATTAATTTTTTCAACAATTAATTTTCTATGTTGCAAGATGAGAAAGAGAAGGTGTCAATCAACTACAATGCATAATACATGTGTGGTGGCTATTTAAGTGCACCTCACTGAACTCCAGCTATTAGGAACAAATTGACAGGTATTCCCAGCTTTGGGCTTTGACATTTATCACTGCACTTGTAGTGGAGTTGTGCTTCCCACGGGCTGTTTGCAGCCAGTGACTGACTGTAGAACCAACACTAAAGAAAGCTCATTGCTGGGCAACTTGAGAGCATTGGATGGAACTGCTTTGACTTGAGGACTTTCCATATATCTTAGAACTGCAGTGCAGTCTTCTACTCAACCTACCTCAATTCCCTCTCTGCTTTACAATAGTCACACCGAATTGCAATCTGGTGACACTCTCACACTCTCCTGTCCCTTCTCTGTTTTCTCTCACTAGCATTTATTCTAATTAATCTCACATTCATCTAACCTGAAATCAATACAACATATATCTTAGATACTGATTCAATTAGAAAACAATACACAGGTCAACAACTTACAGCCTGTAGGTCAAATTCAGCCTGTGACCTCTATTTTTATACAGTCTACATTTTAAAATGGCTTTTACATTTTTAAATGGTTGTAACAGAAAACAAACTAAAATATGCAATGGAGACTATAGGTGGTCCACAAATGCTAAAACGTTTAATGTAGGGTTCTTCACATGACAAAAAGTTTACTGACTCTTGAACTATAAAAAGGAAGGAAGGAAGGAAGGAAAAAAGGAAAGAAGGAAAAGAGGGAGGGAGAGAAGGAAGGAGGGGAGAGGAAAGAAAGGAAGAAAGGAAGAGAGGGAAGGGAAGGAAAGAAAGAAAGGAGGGGATGGAGAAAAAAAGCATTTATCAGGAATTTGCAAAATTTTAGTGTTGACTAGATATTTGATAATATTTAAAAATTATTGTTTATTATTTAATTATTTAAAAATTATTGTTTATTATTTAATATTAGTATTGTGGCTATGTTTAAAAGCTCTTGTTTTAGAGATATATAAAAACTTTATCAGATGAAACAATATAATATTTGAGATTTTCTTCAAAAAATGGGAGATGGCAAAGATGTAGTTATAGCAAGATTGTCCAGGAATTGATGATTGTTGATACTGGGTGATAGATGCATAGGAGTTTCCTATATTATTGTCATTATTTATGTATATATTTAAGTTACTCTATGATAAAATGTTTACAAAATTATTAAAGAAGTTAGAAAGTACGTCAAAAATAAGGAAGACTTTAATAATAAAATATTACTTCAAACACAATAGAAATGTATGACAATATTAGTCATTTTAGGTTGAGTCATGCTCCCCAAAAAATTATATAATGAACCCCCTCCCTTACCTCAGAATATGAACTTATTTGGAGATAAGTTCATTGCAGGTATAATTAGTAAGTTAAAATGAGATGGGATACAGAATAGGTGGGATAATAATCCAATATGACAATTGATCTCATAAGTACATTGCCATGTGAAGAGAGGTAGACAGGCATGGAGGGAAAACAGTATGAAGAGACACAGCAAAAAGATGCCTTCTACAAGTCAAAGAGAGAGTCCTTCCCTCATGGCTCTCAGAAAGAACAAACTCTGCTACTTGATTTAATACTTCTAACCTCCAAAACTGTGAGAGAGAAGAAATACTGTTGTTTAAGCTACCTAGTTTGTGGTACTTTGCTATGACAGACTTAACATACTATACACTGATGAAATGAACAATTTTCTGGAAAAAAATTAAATAGTGAAAAGTGATGTAAAGAAAAGAAAAAAATACAGCTAGACAGACAAATGACTGTAAATAAATTTCAGGAAAAAAGAAATTTCCTCCCACAAAGATGTAATTTTTTTAATAGTTTTTCAGCAATCTCTATTCAAATTTCCATGGAACCACAACTGTCATTCTATGTATACTCTTCCAAAATGTATAAATATATATAACTCTACTATGATTTACTCATGAATGCTGGTGATGTTAAGAATCCACAGGTCAAAGGACAATTGTTCTTCTATGCCTGTACTAGCATTCCTCATATTATTGTGCTTTGCTTTATGGGCACTTCGCAGATATTGTTTTCTCCAAAGTGAAGTTGGCAACTCTGCTTTGAGCAACTCTACCAGCACCATTTTTCCAATGGAATTTGCTCACTTTTTGTCTCTGTGTCAAATTTTGATAATTTTGACAATATTTATATACTTATTACTATATTTGTTATGGTAGTCTGTGATTGATGATCTTTGGTGTTACTATTGTAAGTTTTTTGGACCGCAAACCATGCCCACATAGAATAGTGAACTTAATCAATAAATATTTTGTGTGTTCTAACTACTTCACCAATTGGCTATTCTTCCATCATCTCCCTCTCCTCCAGTCTCCCCATCCCCTGAAACCCAACAATATTGAAATTAGGCCACTTCATAACCCTAAAGTGATAGCTAGGGGTTCAAGTGAAAGGAAGAGCAACACCTCTCTCACTTTAAATGAAAAATTAACAATGATTAAGTTTAGTAAGAAAGGCATGTCAAAAGCCAAGGGAGGCCAAAAGCTAAGCCTCCTGTGCCAACCAAGTTAAATTGTGAATCCAAAAGAAAAGCTTTAGAAGGAAATTTACAGTGCTTCTCCATGAACATAGAGATAATAAAAAAGCCAAACAGCCTTATTGCTGATATAAAGAACATCTTAGTTGTATGAATAGAAGATTAAACCAGTCATAACATTCCCTTAAACCAAATTAATCTAAAGCCAGACACTAACTCTCTTTAATACTATGGAGCCTGAGAAAAGGCGAGGGAGCGTCAGAAGATTAGTTTGGAGCTAGCAGAGATTCATTAATGCGATTTAAGGAAAGAAAAGGGAGAGAAGACAAGATGGCGACTGGAGAGGAGGTTCCTAAAGCCTCTCCCAGAAAACACAATTGAACGGCCATCCAGGAGCCAAGAAAGAGGACCCTGAGTGAAAAACCAGCTGTTGAGAAATCCACAAATCGCAAGTAAACACCTGAAAGCTGGCGAGAAGGGGGCGAGTCAGGGAGAGGGAAGGGAACAGAGACGGACCACGCGGGATCCGGACGTGATCCTTGCTGACTATTCGGAGTTGTGCAGTTTGGGGAAGGGGAGAGAGACTGGGGAGCTGGGGACGGAAGGAGTTTGGGAGCCGGCCTCTGGAACTTTTGAGTGGTAGAAGGGCTGAGCGAGGACTCTGAACTGCAAAGATAACACCCCAGCTCTAAGCCCCCTGGAGACCTACACAGGGCTGCAGTTCCTGTTCCCAGCCTGCTGCAAAGGCGACCCTGCTGTCTCAGGCCAGGCCCACAGCTTTGGACTTATGGAGCGGGCACTTCCTCGTGCACCCCAGA
>PVJL010018190.1:0-16565 GCA_004026885.1 Lyroderma lyra
AAAAAAGAAATGAACAAACAAATAACCCATGGACACAATCGATAGTTTAATGTTTATTTGGGGACGAGTGGGTTAGGGAGGGGAGAAAGGGGAGGGGGTGGGAGAGGATGGGGGGAAGCTAAATATAAGGTGATGGAAAGAGAAGTCACATTAGGTGGTGAACTTATTATACATCAAGTTGACAATGCACTGTAGAATTTTATGCCTGAAACCTATGTAATCCTTGCTAACAGATGTCACCCCAATAAGTCTAACAATAAAAATGAATTTAAAAAAAAAAAAAGAAAAATAACCCTTTTCTTTCTGTCACTCACGCACCTCCCCCTCCTTTCGGAGGTTCTCACACACTGCTCTCCCCAGTGGAAAAAGGGACATGACAAACCTGGTTAGAGGGTGTTTTAGAGGCTTTATCTTTTTCAGTGGTACATGAGCACATTACTACTGGTGAGGATCCAAACCACCTTAACATTGTTCAGAAGTATGCACGTGAGCCTTTTTTATTTAAACTCTTATAGGAGCTCAAACAGGCTGTAATTCAGTGTGGCCCAACTTCTCCTTATACCATGGGTCTAATAAAGGTCACAGGTGATGTTAATCAAATAATTTCCACAGACTCAAATGCCATGGCCAAACTTGTCTTTCTTCTTCTCAGTATTTGCAATTTAAAACTTGAAAGCAGAGCCTCCTCACCTCATTCTCTCAAATTTATGGATAGGTTAAAAAGTTATTTTTATCTTTGTGACATTCACACTTGTGGAAATGTTCTGTTAGCCCCCTGAAACTCCCTTGTGACTAACCTGAGAAAAAAGATAAAAGGTTGCGCTATGCATTGCACCTGGGCACCAGGCCAGTTTCCAAGAAAACTTAACAGGTGATTCCCGGAGAGATGGTGCCTGGAGCGCCTGCACACTTGGCTTCACTTTGTAAGACCCCAAGTGGCAGGTGACCCTCAAACTCAGCCTGACATTCCTTCAAAGTCAGATGCTCTCTTGCCTCCTGAGAACCATCAGATGTGCAAGAAATGCTTCAAAATGAGTTTAACTTCTCACCTATGTCACAAAATTTAAAAGGTATCTTCCAAATCTGAAGAAGACATTTTCCTTGGTAGTCTTTTAAAAAAATAGAGGTCACATTAGGTGGTGAACATATTATACATCAAGTTGACAATGCACTGTAGAACTGTATGCCTGAAACCTATGTAATCCTTGCTAACAGATGTCACCCCAATAAGTCTAACAATAAAAATGAATTAAAAAAATAGAGGATTGTAAAGAACCGGGGTGAGCTTTTTATATACTTCTCAAATTCTCATTTATTCACAAATAGCAATATGAGCATATACACAGAAACACACAGAAACACATACAAATACATTAATAGTTGTAAACTCATTAAGGGAAAACACTATGCATGTGCAATACTTCACGTAGTTCTCATTTTAAAAACATACCAAAGCTTGTCTATCCCTTATAATGAACCTGAGCCATTATGAACATAAGCAAGATGAAGAGATTAGGAGTTGTGTTGCCAAAAATGCCAAGTAGAATGAGGGGCCCTGCACTAAAACAGACTTTCTCGTGCTTCTCAATTAGAAGAGTACACTATGTGAGAATCAGGAAGTATCAGGTGTCTCTCCTTTCTGCAGTCTGCAATCCTCTCTTCAATCCAGAAACCTTCAGGTAGGAGTGAGTGTCTGCCACTTGCCTGATTGCTCTTTCCTTCTTTGCTCATTTTGCTATGGATGTATTTCAATCTTGTGAAAACCATGCACAAATGAGTGATACTTTTGTACTCCAATACATAAAGTATTTGACAAGTGATGGTAAAAACAAAAACCAATTAGACATGTATTTTTGAAATGTCAGTACATTTTGTGCCTTTAACACTTTGATGCGGAGTTCCCAGGTGGTGTAGTGGCTAAGGCTTCGGCACTGTCAATGCTGTGGCCTGGGTTCTGTTACCAGCCTGGGAACTACCCACATTAAAACAAAACAAAACAAAACAAAACAAAACAACAAAACACTTTGATGCATCCAAGAGCTGTTTGAATGCTGTCTCTGGGGCTTCACCTCAGCTTGTGGCTGTTCAGAATCTTGCTCCACCCTCTTGCTACTCAAAAGCTTCAGAGACTGGTCCCCAAGATCTATCACCAACACGCTGCTCTAAGGCCTGGGCCTGGCTCCCCCACGGTCTCCCACCATTCTACCACTTTGGCTGGCTTTCAGTCTTGTGGCCTCTTGGCTTCCCTGCTCCCATGCACTGTTCTGCTCTTGAATAGTCAGCAGCGATGGGGTCTTGTCATGATCAGTCTCTGCTCCCTCCCCTCTCTCCCGCTTGCTTCCTTCTCTCCAACCTTCAGGTGTATTTTTGCAATGTGTGGATTTCTCAGCTGTCATTGTGTCACTCAGAATTTTCTTTCTTGGTTCCCAGATAGCCATTCAATTGTGTTTTCTGGGAGAGGATTTAGGGACCTGTACACTCGTTTTAACAGCCATAGTCTTTACTCCTTTAACGTCCACAGTTTTCTCAGTTGGCACATCAAATGTGAGTGAGCCCTTATCCATATTGGCAATTTGAGACAGCTCAAAGTTGTAAATATTTTGAAGATTGATAATATAAGAATGAAATTTCCAAACTTGATTCTCATATGCTGCTGAAAGTTTTGAGGCAAGTTTTGTTCATGTCCTTATGCTCAATCCTTCTCTTTTCATAAAGTTAAAGCAACATTTAGGTGTCCTTGAGAAATCATCAATATTTTTTCTCATGTATTTAATTTACCCTTTTCTTTTATGACCTTGGTTGAAATGCAGATCTCACTTTGACGCTGCTCCAGCATCCAGGTCTTCACTTCCTATTCCACCTCCAGTCACTTTGGAGGGTTCCCTCACATTACTTTCTTCTGTCTTTGCATCTGAAGAAGTGTTCTTGTTAATGCCTTCTCTATCTGATATCTATTTCTGGGAGGAGGTCCAAAGTGTTTCTCAGCAGACCTGTTACCATGCTCTTTAAGATATTTAATAACTGTTAGCATAAAGATTCAGATGCACATGAACCATTTTGACATTTTCCAAGATACTTTCCAATAATTTTTGGAAAGATATCACCTAGATTGCTCGCTCTTGCCAAAGTGTACAAAGAGAAATGTTGTGCTGTTCACTCAGTAGAAATAAAGTCCACATAATCTATTTTATCTAGTCAGAGTCCCTCTGTGGAAAACTGTACCTCACTCTTTATTTCATTCTGTCGAATTGTTGGCTGAAATTGCTTTCATTGCAAGTTTGTTGTAACTTCATCAAAACTGATTATCATATTCTAGGGTATTATTTTGCATATGGATAACAGTTTTGATTTCTAGAGTAACAATTTTAACTCAGCATAAACAAAATAATTAAAAATCTTTATATAGGTATAAAATTATTACTACCCATGTATAATGCACATAGTTATTTTTGCCCCACAAAGTTGGGCAAAACTGTTCACATTATATACTGCAAAATAAGGTATAAAAATGTTTTAAAATTTTTTATGCCTGTGAGTTAAAAGTGTTACATAAAATTTCTTATACCAAACCATGTTAAAATTAATGGTAATATTTCTTTAGACTACAAAATCAAGTACCTAAATATAAACAGATAAAAATTAAATTTAAAAATTATTTTTCTCTGAAAATTTTGGCCAAAATGGTAGGTGCACATTATATATTGGAGCACATTATACATTGTGATGTACAGTAGTTTGATTATACTGACACAAAACAGCAATTACTTATGTCAAACATGTGCTCAGCAGATGGGGAAAAAAACTTCAGTAGAGTACATATACCAAATAAAGACATCAGAGAAAAAAATATATAGCATGTAAATTTACCAGTGAAAAGCCAATGCAGATAATCCAATGAAGACAAGAAATAATACCTGTTAAACAATTAAATAATTGTCAACCTTTCCTATGAAAGTAAGCAAACCAAAAAGTGCTCAGAGAAACTACAGCACATCTTGAGAAAAATGCCTTCCTTGGTTCCCCTGTTGACTTTATACATAGGAGAAATCAAAAGACATTTTAAAATAATTTATATTTTAGTTAGTTGGCAGACACAAATGAATATATTTCTCTTCATTTCTCCATTCAAGAGACAGAATTAAGTACTTACAAAAAATGTATATACATCTCCAACTTTTATCAGATCTAAATTGACTTGGATATAATCAGGGAATAAAGTGATGATACACCAAAAAAATACAAATTCATCAAAACAGAGAGCATGTGCATCACAGAATGCCTTACTCTAAAATTACTTCAAAATTATAGCCCAATTTTTTACAACACCTCTAGTGTTGCAATTTTCAAAATGCCTCTAGTTTTCATATTTAAAAGCACTCAATGGACTCTCCTATAGATCATAAAATGAAGTAGTCATAGCTTAAAATTGAACATCTTCTTCAGTGCTCTCTTCCCTATAATAAGTATAAAAAATTTTATAAGTACCAACAAAACAAAAAATTATATTAATTCATACAATCAGAAAAATTAGTCTGTAATTTCTTCTGTTGTGATTTTTGGATGTCCCTGGCCATTGGCAGAATGTGAAAAAAATCATGAGGTATCAAGAAATTGAAATTTGAATATTTTATTTAAAGAGAGAAGTATGGGCAGAGAAATTGAATGTGGCAAGGTCTAAGGCACACAGTTGTCCCAAACTTTGGGTTAGCTCTTCTTATACAGGAAAAGCACAGGCAGATTCTTTAATATCAAGATGTGGTGGTCACCTGTTAAAAATTGCAGGTGGGAATAGAGCCTCAGCAAACATTTCCTTGCAGCTGACCAAGCTCAAATAAGCTTGTTTTCCACAGTCAGGCCCACTGTTTAAGAAGCAGTAGCTGTATCAGTTCTTCAGTTTTGGAGCTACCCAAGCTCAGCTAAACTTGGTTCCTGCTAGCCCCCTCAAGGTCATTTTTTAAACTCTTTTCCTGTCTCATTATCATCATCGGCACAAATTCACAGTCCCTTCCTCAGAACATGCAGAACACATAAAGAACATTATTATGCTGAATTTCATCCAACTTCTAACTGTATTTCAACTTTCAAACTTAATTAAAACCTTGCAGTGTTACTTTGAAGAGTCAAATTTCAATAAAATAAGTGGGTCATTTAAAAAAATTTCTCTAAGGAAAATAAAAAAAATCAGGATTTACCAAGAAAAACATTAACAGAGCTTTGATTGGAATTAAAAGCCTTGAGATAAACAGGTGTTTTGAATTACCACTTTCACTTAAACAGAATCCTTTAAATCAGTGGTATCTAAACTTTTGGCTTCCCTGGGCCACATTGGAAGAAGAATTGTCTTGGGCCACACATAAAATATGCTAACACTAACAATCACTCATGAGTTAAGAAAAAAATGTTCCCTAAATATCTCATAATGTTTTAAAAGTTTATGTTTGGATTCAAATCCATCCTGGGCCACAGGTTGGACATGCCTACTTTACATGAAGCTCACTGGATATTTTATTAGTTTTATAACACTGGAAGAAAATGTTTGTTTGGCTTCTCATAATAGGAACTCATAAATCACAGAACAATGATGATAAAATTACATCTGTGCAATTCACATCCTCAGTATCTTTTTTGGTAGCACCAGGTACTTTAAAACCCCCCAAAAACCATCGTAACAATTAGGTACTCTTTCCACAGACAGAAGAGGAGTCCCAGTTATGGGGTGGTGGAGAATGAGAAGTAAAACTGTCTCTAGAAGTGTCAGCTTGTTTACCAATATGCAGTCTTTTAAACAGGAATGATGCATTACATGAAGGGATTGAAGGGGCAGCAGAATCAGCTGGAATGGCAGCATTGTGCCAGGAAGTCAGGTGGGCTGACTGAACCCATATGCCCTACAAATGCCCCAGAAGTGAATGATGTTAATGCTGTGTTACTGCCTGGAGGGCTTGTCCTCCCTCTTCATGTTTTTTTTTTTTAACCCAACAATTATATGCATGTCCAGATATTCAGGCTTCTTGTTAGATCCAATTTACTTACCTTCTTTTCATCTTCTGTCAAAACGGAATCCAGACTTTAGTGACTGACACAAAATTCATGAACTGTGACTCAGTTTTGTATTTCCTACTCCAAAGTGGACATAATGTGCAGCTGAAATCGAGGTGACAGTATGGTAGTTAGATGAAGGAGAATAATATTAATATTTAGTATTCTATGTAAACATGTAACAAGGATGTGGAGCCTAATGAGATCTAAGGGTGAATTATCAAGCTAAAACGCATTACAGAGTCCTAAAATTTAAAAGTATTTGTTTGTACAGTGCTGCCAATGTAAGAACATGGTGGTAAGTTCACAAAACTTAATTGTCGAGAAGAAGGCAAGATGGTGACTGGAGAGGAGGTCCCTAAAGCCTCTCCCAGAAAACACAATTGAACGGACGTCCAGGAGCCAAGAAAGTGGACCCTGAGTGACAAAACAGCTGTTGAAAAATCCACAAATCGCAAGTAAACACCTGAAGGTTGGCGAGAAGGGGGCAAGTGGGGGAGAGGGAAGGGAGCAGAGACAGACTACAACAGGACACGATCCTTGCTGACTATTCGGAGCTGCACAGTTTGGAGGAGGGGAGAGACCGGGAAGCGAGGCTTTGGAGTTGCATGCTGGGGATGGAGTTTGTGAGCCAGCCTCTGGAAATTTTGAGTGGTAGAAGGGCTGAGCGAGAACTCTGAACTGCAAAGATGACACCCCAGCTCTAAGCCCCCTGGAGACCGACACAGGGATGCAGTTTCTGTTCCCAGCCCGCTGCAAAGGCGACCCAGCTGTCTCAGGCCAGGCCCACAGTTTTGGACTTATGGAGTTTGCACTTCCTTGTGCACCTCAGGGTTCTGAAAGCAGTGTGAGCCCGTAGACAGCCAGGTGCTGAACAGGGCTAGGAAGAAAGATTGATTTGATAGCATTCACCAGAGCCTGCAGAAACAAGCCTCGGAACAGCTTCCCCAGCAAAGGACAGAAGGCAGAGCAGCCTTTGGAGGGCCTTTTGTAGGCCTCTCCCCAGGATATATGCACAAAGCCTCCAAACACAGTAGGAGATCAGAAACAAGAAACAAACAGCTGGTTGTTTCTCCCCCAAAACTTGTCCCCCAGTGCCACCTAGTGTCTGCCCTACAGCAAGACACCACAAAAGCAATAATCTGGGCACTGAACATAAAGCCCTCATGTCAAAGAGAAAGGACCCAGCGGACAGGATGAATTCCTTAAAAACTAAAACTCCTCAGAAAGAACATGAAATTTACCCAGAAGGCAGCTTGTTACTAGTGGAAGGGTCTCATTTAAGTGATGGAGAATTTAAAGCACCCATTCTAAAGGCTGTGAGAGAAATGAAAACCTATTGGCAGAACACCATAGCTGAGATGAATAACATAAAAAAGGATATAAACAACATAAAAAAGGAACTCTGTGAACAGAAAGAACAATTTAACAAAGACATTCAAAACATAAGAAAGATTGAGACGGAAATACGAGAAATAAATAATACGATAAAAGAAGTGAGAAATGAAATAACTGCCATAGGAAACAGGACCAACCAGATGGAGGAAAGAATTAGTGATATTGAAGATCAGAACATGGAAACAGCTCAGAAAGAGGAAGAGAGGGAATATAGAACCAAAAGGATTGAAAGAATTCTGCAAGAAATATCCGACTCCATGAGACAAACAACATCAAGATAATAGGAATAGAAGAGGGGTCAGAGCAATCTACAGAGGCCATACTCAAACAAATCGTCGATGAGAACTTTCCAAACCTATGGAGAGATCTGGAACCCGAAGTTCAAGAAGAAAACAGGTCCCCCAGATACCTGGACCCCAGCAGATCTTCTCCAAGACACATGGTACTAAAGATGCCCAAAACTAAAGAAAAAGAGACAATTCTCAAGGCAGCCAGGGAAAAAAGAACTATAACCTTTAGAGGAAAACCCATCAGGCTGGCATCAGATTTCTCAGCAGAAACTCTACAAGCCAGGAGAGAGTGGAACCCAATATTCAAAACTTTAAAAGAGAGGAACTTCCAGCCAAGAATAAATTATCCAGCAAAATTATCTTACAGATATGAAGGTGGAATAAAGACCTTCTCAGACAAACAGAAGCTGAGGGAATTTGCCAGCACGAGGCCAGCACTCCAAGAAATACTGAAGGAGGCTCTTCAGCCTGAAACAAAACATCAGGACAAATGGAACAAAGTTGGGGCAACAAGAAAGAAACAAACACAAACAAACAAACAAACAAATAAACAAACAAAAACAAAGAAAGATATAAGTAATGGCCACAGGAAATCATCACATATTGATCATCACTCTAAATGCTAATGGACTGATCTCAGCAATAAAAAGACACAGAGTAGCAGACTGGATTAAAAAACAGAATGCATCCATATGCTGTCTCCAAGAAACCCATCTCAGCTGTAAGGACAAACACAGGCTCAGAGTGAAAGGATAGGATAAAATACTCCAAACAAATGGTAACCAGAGAAAAGCAGGAGTGGCCATACTGATATCTGATGAAATAAACTTCAAGTTAAAAAAGATAGTAAAGGACAAAGATGGTTGATGCACAATGCAACAACAAGAAGACTTGACACTAATCAACATATATGCTCCCAACCTGGATGCACCAAAATATACAAAGAAACTACTAACAGACTTGAAAGAAGAAACTGATGAACATACAATCATAGTGGGAGACTTAAACACCCCGCTAAAAGCCATGGACAGATCATCCAAACAGAAAATAAATAAGGAAATAAAAGCTCTAAATGACACATTACAGCAATTGGACATAATTGATATTTACAGGACACTTCATCCAGCAAAAAGAGACTACACCTTCTTTTCTAGTGCGCATAGATCATTCTCAAGAATAGACCATATGCTGGGACACAAAAGTCGTCTCAGCAAATTCAAGAAGATCGAAATCATACCAAGTGTATTCTCAGACCACAAAGCTTTGAAATTGGAGATGAACTGTAAAAGGAAAGCAGAAAAAACCACATATATGGAGATTAAACAACAGCTTATTAAGAAAGGACTGGATAAAAGAACAAATAAAAGATGAGATTAAAAAATATATAGAAACTAATGACAATGAAAATACAACGTATCAGAATTTTTGGGACAGAGCGAAAGCGGTAATAAGAGGGAAATTTATATCATTACAGGCCTATTTTAAGAAACAAGCAAACATCTTAGCATCCCATCTTCAAGAACTAGAAAAAGAAGAGCAGACAAATCCCAAAGTCAGCAGAAGGAAAGAAATAATAAAAATTAAAGCAGAGCTAAACCAATGAGAGAACAGAAGGACAATAAAAAAATTAATATTACGAAGAGCTGGTTCTTTGAGAAAGTCAACAAAATTGACAAACCCCTGGCGAGACTAATCAAAGGACGAAAGGAAAGGACACAAATATCCAAAATTAGAAATGAAAGGGGAGAAATTAGCACTGATATCACAGACATGCAAAGGATTATAAGAAAATATTATGAAGGACTTTATGCCACGAAATTTAACAACCTAGAAGAAACGGACAAGTTTCTAGAAACTTATAGCCTACCAAGACTGAACCAAGAAGAACTGGATAATCTAAATACACCAATCAATAGCAACGAGATTGAAATGACTATCCATAATCTCCCTAAAGGCAAAAGCCCTGGACCAGATGGTTTCACCAATGCGTTCTACCAAGAATTCAAAGAAGAATTAACGCCTATCCTTCTCAGTTCTTCCAAAAAATTGAAGAGGAAGTAATACTTCCTAACTCATTCTATGAGGCCAACATTACTCTAATACCAAAGCCTGGCAAAGACAACACAAAAAAAGAAAACTATAGACCAATATCTCTGATGAACACAGATGCAAAAATCCTGAACAAAATATTAGCAAATAGAGTACAACAATGCATCAAAAAGATCATATATAATGATCAAGTGGGATTCATCCCGGGTGCACAAGGATTGTTCAACATATGAAAATCAATAAATGTGATACACCACATAAACAAAATCAAAGATAAAGACCATATGGTCATTTCAATTGATGCAGAAAAAGTTTTCGACATTCATTTATGATCAAGGTACAACATTCATATATGATCAAAACACTAAATAAAATAGGTATAAAAGGAAAGTATCTCAACATAATAAAGGCCATATATGAGAGACCCTTGGCTAACATCATACTGAATGGGGAAAACCTGAAACCTATTATCCTAAATTCAGGAACAAGACAGGGATGCCCCCTGTCACCTCTGTTATTTAATATAGTACTGGAAGTTCTAGCCACAGCAATCAGGCAAGAGAAAGGAATCAAAGGTATCCAAAATGAGAAAGAAGAGGTCAAATTGTCACTATTTGTGGATGACATGATCCTTTATATAAAAAATTCCAAAGATTCCACCAGGAAATTAGTAGAAACAATTAACGAATATAGTAAAGTTGCAGGATACATAATCAATGTACAAAGATCAACAGCATTCCTTTACACAAACAATGAATCTTCAGAAAAAGCAAAGAGGGAGTCAGTTCCTTTTGCTATAACAACAAAAAGAATGAAATACCTGGGAATTAACTTAACAAAGAACGTGACAGACTTATACACAGAAAACTATAAGACACTTTTGAAAGAAATTGGAACAGACTTTAAGAGGTGGAAAAATAACCCTTGTTCATGGATAGGAAGACTTAACATTGTTAAAATGGCCATTCTGCCCAAAGCAACCTAAGATTTAATGTAATACCCATCAAAATCCCACAATCATACTTTCATGAAATAGATAAAAGAATCATTAGATTTATATGGAACCATAAAAGACCTCGAATTGCCAAAGCAATACTACATAAAAAGAGTAAGGCAGGTGGCATTACACTTCCTGACTTCTATTTATATCACAATGCGTCAATAGTCAAAACAGCTTGGTACTGGCAAAAGAACAGAAATATAGACCCATGGAATAGAACTGGAAACCCAGAAATAAACCCACAAATATATGGACAATAATTTTCGATAAAGGAGCAAAACACATACAATGGGGAAAAGGTAGCCTCTTTAGTAGATGGTGCTGGGAAAACTGGAAAAACATATGCAAAAGAATGAACCTGAGCTGTGAACTCTCTCCATATATAAAAATTAACTCGAAATGGATTAAAGACCTTCATATAAGACCTGCAACAATAAACTGTATAGAAGAAGACATTGATACTAAACTTATAGACCTAGGGCTCAAGGAAGACTTCATGAACCTGTTCTCCAAGGCAAGGGAAGTAAAAGCAAAAATAAATGAATGGGACTATATCAAACTAAAAAGCTTCTGCACAGCAAAGGAAACCATCAACAAGGCAAAGAGACAGCCAACTGAATGGGAGAAAATATTTGAAATAATGCATCAGATAAGGGTCTAATATCTAAAATATATAAAGAACTAATAAGACTTAACAACAAAAAAACAAACAACCCAATTGAAAAGTGGGCAGAAGAACTAAACAGACACTTCTCCCATGAAGAAATACAAATGGCCAGCAGATATATGAAAAAATGCTCATCCTCATTAGCTATCAGGGAAATGCAAATCAAAACCACAATGAGATACCGCCTCACACCTGTGAGAATGGCTGTATCAACAAGACAAGGAATAACAAGTGCTGGAGAGGATGTGGAGAAAAAGGAACTCTCATACACTGCTGGTGGTAGTACCAATTGGTACAACCACTGTGGAAGGCAGTATGGAGGTTCCTTAGAAAATTGGGAATGGAGCTACCATTTCACCTAGCAATCCCCCTTTTGGGGATCTACCCCAAAGACTTGAAAACCTTTGTCTTCAAAGACTTATGTATCCCAATGTTCATTGCAGCGCTGTTCACAGTGACAAAACATGGAAACAACCAAAATGCCCTGCAACAGATGACTGGATAAAGAAGTTGTGGTACATATACACAATGAAATAATCCTCAGCTATAAGAAAAGATGAAATATTGCCATTTGCAACAAAATGGATGGACCTGGAGATCATCATGCTTAGTGAAATAAGCCAGACAGAAAAAACAAAGAACTGTATGACTTCACTCATTTGCAGAATATAAAACTGAAAGCAAAGAAAAAAGAAATGAACAAACAAATAACCCATGGACACAATCAATAGTTCAATGTTTATTTGGGGACGAGTGGGTTAGGGAAGGAAGAAAGGGGAGGGGGTAGGAGAGGAGGGGGAAGCTAAATATAGGGTGATGGAAAGAGAAGTCTCATTAGGTGGTGAACTTATTATACATCAAATTGACAATGCACTGTAGAATTGTATGCCTGAAACCTATGTAATCCTTGCTAACAGATGTCACCCCAATAAGTCTAACAATAAAAATGAATTAAAAAATAAATAAAAATGAAAAGTAAGATTTGGGGGAAATTCTAATTTTAGTCACATTACATTTTATAAAAATTAATGCCTTTATTTTATATGATAAAGTCTTATTGAATTGACACATGCAATATACTCATATGCCCATAAAGCAGTAGTTTCTTTAAAATTTATCATAAGTCTTACCATCAGTTTATTATATTCTATGACAATTGATGGTGCAAATAGACACAACAGTTATGATTTGGAGGGCACTCTGCTGACCACCTAATCTATCCCCCTCATTTATAAAAATAGAAAAACATACAAAGGCCTAAGGGCATTCATGGAAAATCCTGGCAAAGCCCTAGGGCTCCTGACCAGCCAATGTCTCCACTTTTACCCCCAGCCTGTGAAATGATCTTAACTTGCCAAGCTCACTTGGTCACTACAATAGCCTATCTCAGAAAATGGATCCTAAGTAAATCACATTAAGGCACTAACTTTAACTGAGTGATTTGTTGTTCTACACAGGAAACACTAAGTGCACACTCAACACTCTGTTTTGAATGCCCAGATGACTACCCACATCCTTCCCCACACCCACCTGGTTACCACAGGGGTGAGAATACTATATACTCTGATTCCATTTCATGGCCACCGGAGTTCCCAAATATCAACCATAACTGCGTGGTTTAGGGCTGGCCCCAGCTCCAAGCAAATACTGTGAATCTTCCTTCCAAAGTTAAACTCAGGACCATTGTGCTGGCTTCTCCTTAATATGGAATAATGAAACATAAAGAAAGAGGATAATGACCCACTTCCACATTTTGGCTTGGAGGAGACAGAGGTGCTGATGTGACACAGAAATGAGAAACTCTGAGGAGCTGGCAGCATCTGTAACCTGGGTTCTTGCCATGCCACAAGCTTTGGTTTCCAGAGTACACTCTAGTATTCTGGAAACAAATCCTTATTTTGCAAAAATTGGGTATAGTATTTAAAAATATAATAACCCAGGTAAAAGTTTTAATTTCATGATCAACCTTTCTGCAAAAAATTATAATCCTGGTAGTGAACAATAACAGGTCAACAAATAGAATCATATCTGAAAGCCAACTCTTCAATGGGCCCAAGAAAGAAACAAGTTTTCTGTTTCCTGTAGGATGTTTGGGCATAAAGACTCACCTCTGGAGCCATGATGTGCCTCACAGTGAAGACAGTTTCTGTCCCCAAATGTAACTGAAGAAAGAGGCAAATGGAGAAGGAGAAGAGGAGAGATTGAGATTTCTTTGAACTTTTGACCATCTTCTTACTTTCAAAAATAATTCAGATAGTCTGGTACAAAAATTTTACTCTTTCATATCACACAAAAGACTTTAAATCCATGCTAAAAACTCATATTTGGCTTACATTTCACGTCTATTATCTTGTACTCATCTAAAATAGGAGGTGGTTTTAAGTACACTTATTTTAACAACAAACAGGCTTGAACTATTACAGACAGGAAGCAGATAATTTCTGGTGGCAAAAAAATTAAGAGCATCCCTACTTCTGCTCAGGATTGTTTGGAAAGCCATCTCTGTTTGTCAGAAAGTAAAACTATAGTATAAATACTGAATTTTGTAACATATGAAGGACACTATTTCTTTCTCCTCTGAACTCAAGCAGGATGTGAGAGCCAAGATTGTTCTTCCAGAATTTTGAGGAAGAAACATGCTCTTTACATCCACCTGCAGAGTAGAAGAGTTAGTACTGAGCCAAACAGTTAAACAAGCTTATTAAAGAGAGATGAAGATTTCTAGTCAGATTATTCCTGAGAGAATTTGGATAATGCAGTCTTCTCTTTAATTACTGCCTTCTATATGGGTGATTGAGTAGAACTGCCTCTCTTATTACAAAAAGATTCATCAGAATTAAAAGAAAGTGCATGAAAACTGACTGGGTTACAAACTTTAACCCACAGTTGTTTTGTTTTACTTAAACTAAATTAATAATTTAGTTAATATTACATGGTTTTCTCAAACAAAGATTGAAACATGCTTTCTAACAGATGCTTTATTGCTCTCTGGAAAAGAAGACTGGAAAGCACATGTGCTCATGACTCCTTAATAGCACTGTATCCTGAACTCTAAAAAGACTAGTAATAGCATGCATGTTTGCCCACATGCCAGTCAGAAATAGGCCACAGTAAATGAAAGTCACATTAAAAGTTTTTCCAGATAATTCGGTAAATACTGTGTGTGTGTGTTACTAATTTTTTTTAAACAGTTGTGTTGCTATTTTGTGAAAGGGTTTGGGGACACAGATAAAAAATGAAAGGAACATTAGGAGGCAGGAGTTAAAGTTCAATATGAATTCCTGGGATTTGCAGATAGAGGGATCCTATCTTAAACCCCATCTGATCTATATAATGTGGAATACAAAAACACAGAGGAAATGACAACAATTCAGTGTACCTTCAACAGCATGAAAAAAACGTGACTGGCAAAATGGTAGACAGGTATACTACTTCTCACAATTAGCCATCCAAATTTTTTTTCTTTCTAGGAATAAGAAAGTTGCTTCTGAAAATTCACAGAAGGATTGTGGAGCCTTTCTGCATGAGCCCATCGAGGAAGCTAGCAAATTAAGCCACAATAAATGACCCACTGACTATATGCTACTGGCAACAAGCATATGCAAAGTAACCCTATGGGATTTTAAGCAATAATATATCCATTGAATTACAGGACAACTTAACCTTGGCCCTGGAAACAGAGTGGTGAGAACAATAAGAAAATCATTGTGTGAATAGAATGAAAAAAATCATGTTCCAAAAATATCATTTAGAAGATAAAAATAAAATATCATGAAGAATATCTCAGGCAGATATTTACTCACAATGAACCATTTTTATCTAAAACCCCTTCTGAACCCATTTTTCAAGGCTGTTCAAATTTTATCTCTGTCATTCTCAAAGCCAGCCTGAAAGATTCCAGGCCAGACCGATCTTCCTTGCAGTCTCTGCATTATGGAGGATATTTAAAAGATTTATCCATGTGCTTATATGTACCAGTTCTCTCTCTTACTGCAAGACTGTATCTTAAAATATACTGAGCAAAGTAAAATGAAAAAAAATTAGTTACCATATTATGAGTGATACTATGTAGAGAAAATATTCATACAACTAAATAAAAAACACGTAACACTCATTGAAAAATAGGTGGCAGTTAATTTCTCAAATCTGCATAATAAAGTCATTCTGTTAATACTCTATTAGCTAGCATTGGCCCACAGGTTATTATTGTATCAAAGATGAGCAATAGTTATGTAAAAATACTTATTTTACAGAAAAACTTTTTTTCATTTTTATTGTTAAATTTATCGGGGTGACATTGATTAGCAAAAATGACTTAGGTTCCAGGTTTACAATTCTACAGTGCATCACCTATGTGTTACATTATGTGTTCACCACACAGAGTCAGTTCTCTTTCCATCAACATATACTGGACTCTCCCTTCTTTCTCTCCCTCTTCCTTTTCCTCTTATCCTCAGTTAACCACTAAACTATTGACTGTGTCCATGAGTTTTTTTTCCTTTGTTACTTCCATTTTTATATTCCACATATAAGTGAAGTCACGTGGGTTCTGTCTGGCTTATTTCACTTAGCATGATGATCTCAAGGTTTACCCCTGTTGTCTCAAATGGCAGTATTTCATCTTTTATAGCTGAGTAATATTCCACTGTGTATATATACCACAGTTTCTGTATCCAGTCAAAGGGGACTTTGGTTGTTTCCATAACTTGGCCACTGTGAAATGTGGAAAAGTTTTCTTTCATTAGTCCTCTTATTCAAATGTTGGTGAATGTATTAGAAAATATTTAACCAGTTGTTCAGACAATTAACTTTCTGCCTTTTCTATTTTACTTCAGACTGAAAAACACATGAATATTTTACTTTTTTCTGTAATTTAATATATCTCTCTGCTTTCATGAATGGGACCATGAAACTCTAGTTATATTTTTTTTTTAATTCATTTTTATTGTTAGACTTATTGGGGTGACATCTGTTAGCAAGGATTACATAGGTTTCAGGCATACAATTCCACAGTGCATTGTCAACTTGATGCATAATAAGTTCACCACCTAATGTGACCCCTCTTTCCATCCCCTTATATTTAGCTTCCCCCCATCCTCTCCCACCCCCTCCCCTTTCTCCC
>PVJL010018191.1:0-16565 GCA_004026885.1 Lyroderma lyra
AATGTGTCATTCAGTGTTGGTGTTTCCTTATTTATTTTCTGTTTGGTTGATCTGTCCATGGCTGTTAGTGCGGTGTTTATGTCTCCCACAATGATTGTGTATTCATCAGTTTCTCCTTTCAAATCTGTTAGTAGTTTCTTTGTCTATTTTGGTGCATCCTGGTTAGGAGCATATATATTAATTAGTGTCAAGTATAATTTTTGCTGTATTGTGCCTTTATCATTATGTAATGTCCGTCCTTATCTTTTACTATCCCTGTTAACCTGACGTTTATTTCATTAGGTATAAGTATAGCAACTCCTGCTTTTCTCTGGTCACCATTTGGTTGAAGTATTGTTTCCCATCCTTTCACTCTGAGTCTGTGTTAGTCCTGATGGCTGAGGTTGGTTTCTTGCAGAGGTAGATTCTGTTTTTGAATACAGTCTGCCACTGTGTGTCTTTTTATTGGTGAGTTTGGTCCATTAACATTTAGAGTGATGATCGATATAGGAGGATTTCCTGTGACCATTACTTATTTCCTTTTTGATTTGTTTTATTTTTGTGTCTTTCCTGTTGCCCCAACTGTGTTCCATTTTTCCTGATGTTTTGTTTCAGGTCGAAGAGACTCTTTCAGTATTTCTTGGTGTGCTGGCCTTGTCCTGGCAAATTCCCACAGCTTCTGTGTGTCTGAGAAGGTCTTTATTCCACCTTCATATCTGAAAAATATTTTGCTGGATAAATTATTCTTGGCTCTAAGTTACTCTCTTTTCAGTTTTTGGATATTGGATTCCACCCTCTTCTGGCTTGCTGCATTTCTGCTGAGAAATAGGATGCCATCCTGATGGGTTTTCCTCGAAAATTTAGAGTTCTTTTTTTCCCTGGCTGCCTTGAGAATTCTCTCTTTCTCTGTAGTTTTGGATATCTTTAGTACCATTTGTCTTGGAGAAGATCTGTCAGGGTCCTTGTTTTCAGGGGACCTGTTTTCTTTTTCTACTTGTGGTTCCAGGTCTTTCCATAGGTTTGGAAAGTTCTCATCCAGTATTTGTTTGAGTGTGCTCTCTGTACAATTCTCTACCCATTCTTCGATTACTATTATCCTGATGTTGTTTTGTCTCATGGAGTCAGATAGTTCTTGAAGAATTCTTTCAATCCTTTCGCTTCTATATTCCCTCCCTTCCTCTTTCTTAACTGTTTCCATGTTCTGATTTTCAATATCAATAATTATTTCCTCCATGTTCTTGGCCCTGTTTCCTATGGCAGTATTTAGGTTCTCACTTCTTTTGTTGTCCTATTTAACTCTCACATTTCTAACTCAATCTCCCTTAGGTTTTGAATTTCTTTGTTAAATTGATACTTCTGTTCATGGAATTTTTGATTTATGTCATTTATCATATTATTTATGTTCTTTAAATCAGTCATGGTGCTCTGCCAGTAGTTTTCATTTCTCTCAGAGCCTTTAGAATGGCTACTTGAAATTCTCTGTCACTTATGCCAGAAACTTCCAGATCAAAGAGGCTGTCTTGATAAATTTCCTGATTTTTTTGGAGGAGTTTAATTTTAAGGAATTCATCCTGTGTGCTGGGTTCTTCCTCATTGACGTGAGTGTGTTATATTCAGTATTAGTGCACGAAAGCACACATTGGTACTTTTGTGGAGTCTTGGTGTAGGGCAGAAACAATGTGGCACTGCGGGGGGCAAGTTTTAGGAGAGAGGGGTTGTCTATTTCTTATTTCTTGTCTCCTGCTACATTTGGAGTCAGTGTGCATCTGTCATGGTCCCTTCACTTCCTGCCTTTTGTTGGTGGGGGGGCTGTAAGAAAGGTAAGATGCCAAGAAAAGGCACACTGGCACAACTCCTCCTTCTGCCCTCTGCTGGGGAAGCTGGGTGATGCGGGCCAAGGCTGCTCCTGCTGGCTGGGACGAATGGTATAAAAACCGCCTTTCTTTCCAGGCCTGATCCAGCGACCAAGGGTTGGGGCAGAGTCCGTGGACTGAAACTAATTTTAGGAGCCAGGGGCATGCGAGCAGGCATGCACAAAGACCGACGATATTGTTTTGACCCCAGTGTAGAAAGGGAGCCAGTTTGTGTCTGCAGCGGGCGGTATGCCAACTCTAGCCCCGTGCAGGAGATGCGGGAGCACCGCCAGCAGCAGGTCAACCTTCACAGCGGGCAGGAAAGGAAGCCGCAGCCTAGTGCAGGGGTCGTGAGCTGTCCGCTTGGCAGCCGGCTAACCCCCCGCAGTGGGCTGCAACCAGGAACTACGGGCTGCGACCAGGAATCCCAGGCCTGGGCAGGAGCCGTGCGTGCCTGCGTTGTTTTTCCCAAGAGAGCCTAGAGCCACAATTTAGTCTCTGCAGTTCAGAGTCCTTGCTCTGCCCTGCTAAAACTCAAAAGTTACAGAGGCTGCCTCCCAAGCTCTGTCCCCAACTCGCCGCTCCATATTCCAGGTCCCCAGCCCAGCTCCCCAATGACTCCCACTGTTCTGCCACTTTGCTAGGGCTTTTCCTCTTGTCGCCTCTTTTCCTCTCCCCCTCCGAAGCACTACACTGCTCCGGGATGGTCACCTCCGTTCGGGTCCTTTTAGGATCTGTCTTTTTTCCCTCCCCTCTCTATGTCTCGCCGCCTTCTCTCCAACATTCAGGTGTTTACTTGCAATACATGGACTTCTCAGCTGCTGTTTTTGTCACTCAGAATCCTCTTTCTTGTATCATGGGAGCCGTTCAATTTTGTTTTCTGGGAGAAACTTTAGGGACCTCCTATCCAGTCACCATCTTGTCCTCCAACATCCAAGCATTGGAGAGATTTTTGGAACATCAACAAAATTAAAAGGTTATATTTAATTTTTGGAACCAGCAACAGTTAGTCATGTAATGTCTTCTCTTCTGATTATTGGATGCCCCTGACTATTGACAGAATGTGAAAAGTTCATGAGGGATCTGAAAATCCAAGTTGGAATGTTTTATTCAAAGAGAGAAATATGGGCACGGCAGAATAATGTAGCAGGGTCCAAGGCACCCAGTTAGCCTGAACTTTGTGTTAGCTCTTCTTATACAGAAAATGTACAGGCACATTCTTCAATATCAAGATGTGGTCACCTGTAAAAATCACAGGTAGAATCGGACCACAGTAAACTTTTCCTTGCCGCTAGCCAAGCTCAGGTAAGCTCATTTTCCGAGATCAGGCTCACTGTTGACAGAGCAGTAGCCATATGAGTTCTTTTATTTGTAGCTAACTAAACTCAGCTAAACTGGTTCCTGCTAGTCCCCTGAAGTTTGTTTGTATTAACTCTTTTGCTGTCTAATCACTATCATCTGCCAAAATTCACAGTTCCTTTTGGAGAACATGTGAGACACATAAAAACAATCACTATGCTTGATTTCATTTAACATCTGACATTATTTCAACTTTCAAATTGAATTAAAACCTGCCACTATTACTGTGAACAATCAAATTTCAATAAAATAAATGTGTCATCTTTTAGAATATTCCTAAGAAAACACAAAAGAATCATCAAGATTTACAAAAAAGCAAAGGACTAAGAGAACTTTGAGTAGAAGTATTTAGTTAAACAATTGTTTTGAATTATCACTTTCACTAATGGACAATCGTTTAGTGATGGTATCTATCACTTTGGCTTCCCTGGGCCACATTGGAAATAGAATTCCCTTGGGTAACACGTAAAATACACTAATACTAACAATAGCTGATAAGATATAACTCAAAAATGCCACAATTTGTTACCTTTTAAGTATTTGTATTCGGCTACATTCAAAGTCATCCTGGGCCATAGGTGCTTAGGCCTGCCTTATATAAATCTCGTTGGATATTTTACTTCTAAAACATTGGAGAAAAGCTTTAAAGTTCATTTTTATTGTTAGACATATTTGGGTGACATCTGTTAGCAAGGATAACATAGGTTTCATGCATACATTTCTACAGTGAATTGTCAACTTATTGTACAATAAGTTCACCAAAGAGTGTGAGTTTTCTTTCCATCACCTTATAGTTAGTTTCCCCTCCGTCCTCCCACACCCACTCCACTTTTTCCCCTTCCTAACCCACTCATTCCCAAATAAACATTGAACTATTGATTATGTCCATGGGTTGGTTGTTTGTTTTTTATTTCTTATCTCTTTTTTCCTCTCAGTTTTATATTCCGCATAGTGAAATCATACAGTTCTTTGTTTTTTCCGTCTGACCTATTTCACTAAGTATGATGATTTTCAGGTTCATTCATTTTGTTGCAAATGACACTATTTCATCTTTTCTTATACCTGAGTAATATTCCATTGTGTATATGTACCACAGCTTCTTTATGCAGTCATCTGTCGCAGGATATTTTGCTTGTTTCCATGTTATGTCCACTGTGAACAGTGCTGCAATGATCATTGCGGGACATAAGTCTTTTTGGACAAAGGTTTTCAGGTTTTTTGGGTAGACCCCCAGGAGACGGATTGCTGGGTCAAATGGGAACTCCATTCCCAGTTTTGTGAGGACACTCCACACTGCCTTTCTCAGTGGTTATACAAGTTTTCAATTTCAACAGCAGTGTACCGGAGTCCCTTTTTCACCACAAACTCTTTTTTATTTTAATTTGCATTTCCCTGATAGCTAATGAGGTTGAGCATTTTTTCATATGTCTGCTGACCATTTGTACTTCTCCGTGGGAGAAGTGCCTATTTAGTTCTTCTGCCCAGTTTATAATTGCATTGTTTGTTTTTTTGTTATTAAGCCTTCTTAGTTCTTTATATATTTTAGATATTATACCCTTATCTGATGTGTTATTTGCTAATATTTTCTCCCATTCAGTTGGCTGTCTCTTTGCCTTGTTGATGGTGTCTTTTCTTGTGCAGAAGCTTTTTAGTTTGATAAAATCCCATTCATTTATTTTTGCTTATACTTCCCTTGCCTTTGAGGTCAGGTTCATGAAGTCTTAGGGGAGTTCTAAGTCTACAAATTTAGTACCAAAGTTTTCTCCTATACAGTTTTTTTTTGTTGCAGGTCTGATATGAAGGTTTTTAATCCACTTCGAGTTAATTTCTGTATATGGAGAGGGTTCACAGCTCACGTTCATTTTTTGCATATATTATTCCAGTTTTCCCAGCACCACATACTAAAGAGGCTTGCTTTTCCTCATTGTATGTTTTTTGCTCCTATATCAAAAATTATTTGTCAATAAATGTGTGGGTTTATTTCTGGGTTTTCAGTTCTATTCCATTGGTCTTTCTTTCTGTTTCTCTGCCAGTATCACGCTGTTTTGACTATTGATGTTTGTAACATCAATTGAAGTCATGGAATGTAATGCCACCAGCCTTATTCATTTATGTAGTATTTCTTTGGCAATTCTAGGTCATTTATGTTTCCATATAAATTTAGTAATTCTTTTATCTATTTCCCGAATTTATGATTGTTGGATTTTCATGGGTATTGCATTAAATATGTAGATTGCTTTAGGAGAATGTCCATTTTAACTGTGTTAAATTTTCCATCCATGAACAGGGGATATTTTTCCACCTCTTAAAGTCTGTTTCAATTTCTTTCAAAAGTGACTTATACTTTTCTGTGTATAAGTGTGACACTCTCTTCATTAACTTAAACCTCAGGTATTTCATTCATTTTGTTTTGGTAGCAAAGGGAATTGATTCCCTCATTTCTTTTTCTGTCGTTTTGTTGTTTGTCTATAGGAATGCTGTTGATTTTTTTACATTTATTTTGTATCCTGCGACTTTACTATATTTGTTTATTGCTTCTAAGAGTTTCTTGGTAGAATCTATGGAATATTTTTATATAAGGCGTCATGTCATCGGGAAGTAGTGACAATTTGACCTCTTCTTTCCAAATTTGGATACCTTTGATTCCTTTCTCTTGCCCGATTGCTGTGGCTAGAACTTCCATTACTATATTCAATAACAGTGGTGACAGGGGGCATCCCCTGTCCTGTTCCTGATTTTAAGGAATAGGCTTCGGCTTTTCCCCATTGAGTATGCTGTTAGCTGAGGCCTTGTCATAAATAGCCTTTATGATGTTGAGATGCTTTCCTTCTATACCCATTTTATTTTGTGTTTTGATCATAAATGGATGCTGTATCCTGTTGAAAGCTTTTTCTTCATCAATGGGAAATGGTCATACGTCCTTTATTTTTTATTTTGTTTATGTGGTGTATCACATAAATTGATTTTCGTATGTTGAACCATACTTGTGCTCCTGGGATGAATACCACTTCATCTTGAGGTATGATCTTTTTGATGCATTGCTACATTCTGTATGATATTATTTTGTTTAGAATTTGTGCATCTTTGTTCATCAGAGTTACTGGCCTATAGTTTTCTTTCTTTTCATTGTGTTTGCCAGGCTTTGGTATTAGAGGAAAGTTGGCCTCATTGAACGAGGTAGGGCGTAGTCCTTCTTCTTCAATTTTTTGGGGGTCTCTGAGGAGGATAGGTGTTTATTATTCTTTGAATTCTTGGTAAAACTCACTGGTGAAACAATCTGGTCCATGTCCTTTGCCTTTAGGGAGATTATGTATAGTCATTTTAATCTCTTCACTATGAATTGGTCTATTTAGATTATGGAGACCTTCTTGGTTCAATCTAGGAAAGCTATAAGGTTCTAGAAACTTGTCCATTTCTTCTAGGTTGTTAAATTCAGTGGCATAATGTTCTTCATAAGATTTTCTTATAATCCTATGTATTTCTGTGATATCCATGGTAATTTCTCCTCTTTCATTTCTAATTTTGGATATATGTGTCCTTTCTTCTCATCCTTTGGTTAATCTCGCCAATGTTTTGTCAACTTGGTTAAATTTCTCAAAGAGCAAGCTCTTTGTAATATTAATTTTTTCTATAATCTTCCTGTTCTCTAATTGTTATAGCTCTGCTTTAATTTTTATTATTTCTTTTCTTCTGTTGACTTTGGGATTTGTGTGCTCTTCTATTTCTAGTTCTTTAAGATGGTATGTTTAATTCTTTCCTTGTGATTTATCATGTTTCTTAAGACAGGCCTGTATTGATATAAATTTCCCTCTTATCACTGCTTTCGCTGTGTCCCAATAATTCTGGTATGTTGTATTTTCATTGTCAGTAATTTCTGTATATTTTTTAATCTCATCTTTTATTGTTCTTTATCCAGTCCTTTTTAACTGAGCTATTCTTAATATCCATGTACATGTGTTTTTTCTGCTTTCCTTTTACACTCGATCTCCAAATTGAACGCATGGTGGTATGAGGATACACATGGTGTAATTTCAATCATCTTGAATTTACTGAGGCTACTTTTCTGTCCCAGCATGTGGGATATCTTTGAGAGTATTCCATGTGCACTAGAAAAGAAGGAATAGTCTCCTCTTGCTGGATGTAGTGTCCTGCCAATATCAATTATGACCAATTGCTATAATGTGTCATTCAGTGCTGATGTTCCCTTATTTATTTTCTGTTTGGTTGATCTGTCCATGGCTGTTAGTGCAGTGTTTATGTTTCCCACAATGTTTGTGTATTCATCAGTTTCTCCTTTCAAATCTGTTAGTAGTTTCTTTGTCTATTATGGTGCATTCTGTTTAGGAGCATATATATTAATTAGTCTCAAGTATTCTTGTTGCAGTATTGTGCCTTTTATCATTGTGTATTGTCTGTCCTTATCTTTTACTATCCCTTTTAACCTGATGTTTATTTCATTAGGTATAAGTGTGGCAACTCCTGCTTTTGTCTGGTCACCATTTGGTTGAAGTATTGCTTCCCATCCTTTCACTGTGAGTCTGTGTTTGTCCTAATGGTTGAGGTGGGTTACTTGGAGACAGCACATAAATAGATTCTGTTTTTTAATACAGTCTGCCACTGTGTGTCTTTTTATTGGTGAGTTCGGTCCGTTAACATTTAGAGTGTTGATTGATATACAAGGATTTCCTGTGACCATTACTTATTTCTTTGTTTGATTTGTTTTATTTTTGTGTCTTTCCTATTGCCCCAACTCTGTTCCATTTTTCCTGATGTTTTGTTTCAGGTCGCAGAGACTCTTTCAGTATTTAATGGAGTGCTGGCCTTGACCTGGCAAATTCTCTCATCTTCTGTGTGTCTGAGAAGGTCTTTATTCCACCTTCATATCTGAAATATAATATTGGGGGATGAATTATTCTTGGCTATAAGTTACTCTCTTTTCAGATTTTGTATATTGGATTCCACCCTCTTCTGGCTTGCTGCATTTCTGCTGAGAAACAGGATGCCATCCTGATGGATTTCCCTCTAAAAGTTAGAGTTCTTTTTTCCCTGGCTGCCTTGAGAATTGTCTCTTTCTCTTTAGTTTTGGATATCTTTAGTATCATGTGTCTTGGAGAAGATCTGTCATGGTCCAGGGTTCCAGGGGACCTGTTTTCTTTTCTACTTGTTGTTCCATGTCTTTCCTTAGATTTGGATAGTACTCATCTAGTATTGTTTGAGTGTGATCTCTGTAGAATTCTCTTCCCATTCTTTGATTTCTATTATCCTGATGTTGTTTTCTCTCATGGAGTCAGATAGTTCTTGCAGAATTTTTTCAATCTTTTTGCTTCTATATTCCCTTCCTTCCTCTTTCTTAGCTGTTTCCATGTTCTGAATTTCAATATCAAGAATTATTTCCTCCATGTTGTTGGCCCTGTTTCCTGTGGCAGTACTTAGTTTCTCACTTATTTTATTGTCCTATTTATCTCTCACATTTCTAACTCAATCTTCCTTAGGGTTTGAATTTCTTTGTTAAATTCTTCCTTTAGTTCATGGGATTTTGCTTTATGTCATTCATCTCCTTATTTATGTTCTTTAAATCGTCATGGTGCTCTGCCAGTATGTTTTCATTTCTCTCAGAGCCTTTAGAATGGCTACTTGAAGTTCTCTGTCACTTATGCCAGAAACATCTCGATCTAAGAGGCTGTCTTGATAAATTTCATGATCTTTTGTAGGAGTTTTAGTTTTAAGGAATTCATCCTGTATGCTGGGATCTTCCTCATTGACTTGAGTGCGTTATGTTCAGTAATTGTGCACGAAAGCCCACTTTGGTACTTTTGTGGAGGCTTGGTGTAGGCCAGACACAAGGTGATACTGCGGGGGGCAAGTTTTAGGAGAGAGGGGTTGTGTATTTCTTATTTCTGTTCTCCTTCTACATTTGGAGTCAGTGTGCATCTGTCATGGACCCTTCATTTCTTGCACTTTGATGGTTGGGGAGGCTGTAGGAAAGGTAAGATGCCAAGAAAAGGCACACTGGCACAACTCCTTCTTCTGTCCTATGCTGGGGAAGCTGGGTGATACGGGCTGAGGCTGCTCCTGCTGGCTGGGGCGAATGCAATAAAAACCGCCTTTCTTTCCAGGCCTGCTCCAGCTAACAAATGTTGGGGCAGAGTCTGTGGACTGAAACTAATTTTAGGAGCCAGGGGCATGCGAGGTGGCATGCAAACAAGATCGAAGATGTTGTTTTGACCCCGCGGTAGAAAGGGAGCCTGTTTTTGTCTGCAGCGCGCGATATGGCAAGTGTAGCCCCGTGCAGGAGCTGCAGGTGCAGTGCCAGCAGCAGGTCAACCTTCACAGCGTGTAGGAATGGAAGCCGCAGCCTAGTGCAGGGGTCGTGCACTGTCCGCTTGGCAGCCGGCTAGCCCCCGCAGTGGGCCACAACAAGAATTGCGGGCTGCGACCAGGATGCCCATGACTGCGCAGGAGCTGTGGGTGCCTGCCTTGTGTTTCCCAAGAGAGCCTAGAGCCACAATGTCGTCTCTGCACTTCAGAGTCCTTGCTCTGCCCTGCTAACACTCAAAAGTTACAGAGGCTGGCTCCCAAGCTTGGTCCCCAACTCGTCGCTCCAAATTCCAGCTCCCCAGCCCAGCTCCCCAACGACTCCCACTGTTCTGCCACTTTGCTAGGGCTTTTCCTCTTGTCACCTCTTGTACTCTCCCCCTCCCAAGCACTGCACTGCTCTGGGATGGTCACCTTCGTTTGGGTCCCATTACAATCTGTCTTTTTTTTTCATTATTTCGAGAATACTTTATTAGTTTGTATAATCAAACCCATGTAGATAAGACGTTACATATTTAATACAGTGCGTTACCCCTGTACAAATGGAAAAAATTATGTTTAACATTTCTAGACCAATATGGCTGTTAATTTCTGTACAATGCCAACCCAACACGGTACAACTGGTATACTTTTTCCAAAGTTGACAGCACAGCTAAAGTTTCGAAAAATTCAAATTATATGTATGTATATATATTTATTTATATAAAAAAAACCAATAGCAGTATATTATGAATCAATAGCAGCAACAGCTTCTCCAGGCTCTGCAGTCATCTGTCTTTTATCCCTCCCCTCTCTCCGACTCGACCCCTTCTCTCCAACCTTCAGGTGTTTACTTGCAATACATGGACTTCTCAGCTACTCTCTTTTAGTCACTCAGAGTCCTTTTTCTGGGATCCTGGGGGCCTTTCAATTGTGTTTTCTGGGAGAGATTTTAGGGACCTCCTATCCTGTCACCATCTTGCCCTCCAACCTCCAAGCATTGAAGAGATTTTTATGAACCTCAACAAAATTAAAAGGTTATATTTAATTTGTGGAACCAGCAACCATTAGTCATGTAATGTCTTCCCTTCTGGTTATTGGATGCCCCTGACTATTGACAGAATATGAAAAGTACATGAGGGATCTGAAAATCCAAGTTGGAAAGTTTTGTACAAAGAGAGAAATATGGGCATGTCAGATTAATGTAGCAGGGTCCAAGACACACAGTTGCCATGAACTTTGGGTTATCTCTTCTTATACAGAAAATGTACAAGCAGATTCTTCAATATCAAGATGTGGTCACCTGTAAAAAATCACAGGTAGAATTGGGCCACAGTAAACTTTTCCTTGCAGCTAGCCAAGCTCAGGTAAGCTTGTTTTCTGAGATCAGGCTCACTGTAGACAGAGCAGTAGCCATATGAGTTCTTTTATGTGTAGCTAACTAAGCCCAGCTGAACTTGGTTCCTGCTAGACACCTCAAGTTTATTTGTATAACTCTTTTGTTGTCTAATCACTATCATCTGCCCAAATTCACAGTTCCTTCTGGAGAACATGTGGGACACATATAAACAATCACTATGCTGGATTTATTTTAACATCTGACTTTATTTCAACTTTCAAATTGAAGTAAAACCAGGCACTATTACTGTGAAGAATCAAATTTCAATAAAATAAGTGTGTCATCTTTTAGCACTTTCATAAGAAAAAGCAAAAGAATCATCAAGATTTACTAAAAAGCAGAGGTCTAACAGAACTTTGAGTAGAATAGAAGTGTTAAGTTAAACAAGTGTTTTGAATTATCGCTGTCACTAAAGGACAATCGTTTAGTGAGTGGTATCTAACACTTTGGCTTCTCTGGTCCACGTTGCAAATAGAATTCTCTTGGGTAACACATAAAATACAGTAGTACTAACAATAGCTCATAAGATATAACAAAAAATGACACAATTTGTTACCTTTTAAGTATTTGTATTCGGCTACATTCAAAGCCATCCTGGGCCACAGGTTGGTCAGTCCTGCCTTATATGAAGCTTGTTGTATATTTTACTTCTAAACATTGGAGAAATGTTTTAAAATTCATTTTTATTGTTAGACTTATTGGGGTGACATCTGTTACCAAGGATAACATAGGTTTCATGCATACAATTCTAGAGTGCAATGTCAACTTATTATATAATAATTCACCACCCAGTGTGATTTCTCTTTCAATCACCTTATAATTAGCTTCCCCTCCATCCTCCCACACCCCCTCCCCTTTTTCCCCTCCCTAACCCACTCATTCCCAAATAAACATTGAACTATTGATTATGTCCATGGGTTGTTTGTTTGTTTGTTCATTTCTTATCCTTTTGTTCCTTTCAGTTTTATATTCCGCATATGAGTGAAATCATACAGTTCTTTGTTTGTTCCGTCTGACCTATTTCACTAAGTATGATGATCTTCAGGTTCACTCATGTTGTTCCAAATGACACTATTTCATCTTTCTTAGAGCTGAGTAATATTCCATTGGGTATATGTACCACAGCTGCTTTATCCAGTCATCTGTCGCAGGGCACTTTGTTTGTTTCCATGTTATGTCCACTCTGAACAGTGCTGCAATGAACATTGGGGGACATAAGTCTTTGTGGACAAAGGTTTTCAGGGTTTTTGGGTAGACCCCCAGGAGACGGATTGCTGGGTAAAATGGGAACTCCATTCCCAGGTTTCTGAGGAATCTACACACTGCCTTTCACAGTGGTTGTACTAGTTTTCATTCCCAACAGCACTGTACCGGAGTCCCTTTTTCTCCACATCCTCTCCAGCACTTGTTATTTCTAGTCTTGTTGATAATAGCCATTCAAACAGGTGTGAAGTGATACCTCATTGTGATTTTGATTTGCATTTCCCTGATAGCTAATGAGTTTTGGCATTTTTTCATATGTCTGCTGGCCATTTGTACTTCTCCGTGGGAGAAGTACCTATTTAGTTCTTCTGCCCAGTTTGTAATTGCGTTATTCATTTTTTTGTTATTAAGCATTTTTAGCTTTTTATATATTTTTGATATTAGACCCTTATCTGATGCGTTATTTGCAAATATTTTCTCCCATTCAGTTGGCTGTCTCTCTGCCTTGTTCATGATTCCTTTTCCTGTGCAGAAGCTTTTTAGTTTGATAAAATCCCATTCATTTATTTTTGCTTTTACTTCCCTTGCCTTTGAGGTCAGGTTCATTAAGTCTTCCTGGAGTCCTAGTTCTATAAGTTTAGTACCAAAGTTTTCTTCTGTACAGTTTTTTTGTTGCAGGTCTGATATGAAGGTCTTTAATCCATTTCGAGTTAATTTCTCTATATGGAGAGAGTTCACAGCTCAAGTTAATTTTTTGCATATATGATTCCAGTTTTCCCAGCACCCCCTACTAAAGAGGCTGTCTTTTCCTCATTGTATGTTTTTTACTCCTTTATTGAAAATTATATGTGCATAAATGTGTGGGATTATTTCTGGGTTTTCAGTTCTATTCCCTTGGTCTTTATTTCTGTTCTTCTGCCAGTACCAAGCTGTTTTGACTCTTGATGCTTTGTAGTATCAATTGAAGTCAGGGAATGTAATGCCACCAGCCTTATTCGTTTATGGAGTATTTCTTTGGCAATTCTAGGTCATTTATGTTTCCATATAAATTTACTAATGCTGTTATCTATTTCACGAGAGTATGATTGTGGGATTTTCATGGGTATTGCATTAAATATGTAGATTGATTTAGGAGAATGTCCATTTTAACAGTGTTAAATTTTCCAACCATAAACAGGGGATATTTTTCCACCTCTTAAAGTCTGTTTCAATTTCTTTCAAAAGTGTCTTATACTTTTCTGTGTATAAGTGTGACACCCTCTTCATTAACGTAAACCTCAGGTATTTCATTCATTTTGCTTTGATTGCAAAGTGAATTGATTCCCTCCTTTCTATTTCTGTGGATTTCTTATTTGTATATAGGAATGCTGTTGATTTTTTTTACATTTGTTTAGTATCCTGCGACTTTACTATATTTCTTTATTGCTTCTAATAATTTCTTGGTAGAATCTTTGGGATTTTTTTGTATAAGGTCATGTTATCGGCAAGTAGTGACAATTTGACCTCTTCTTTTCAAATTTGGATACCTTTGATTCCTTTCTCTTGCCTGATAGCTGTGGCTAGAACTTCCATTACTATATTCAATAACAGTTGTGACAGGGGGCACCCCTGTCCTGTTCCTGATTTTAAGGAATAGGCTTCAGCTTTTCCCCATTGAGTATGGTGTTAGCCGAGGCCTTGTCATATATGGCCTTTATGATGTTGAGATGCTTTCCTTCTATCCCTATATTATTTTGTGTTTTTATCATAAATGGATGCTGTATCTTGTTGAAAGCTTTTTCTGCGTGAATGGGAAATTGTCTTACGTCCTTGATCTTTGATTTTGTTAATTTGGTGTATCCCATAGTTTGATTTTCGTATGTTGAACCATCCTTGTGCTCCTGGGATGAATACCACTTCATCTTGGGGTATGATCTTTTTTATGCACCTGTACATTCTGTTTGCTATTATTTTGTTTAGAATTTGTGCATCTTTGTTCATTAGAGATACTGGCTTATAGTTCTCTTTCTTTTTATTGTCTTTGCCAGGCTTTGGTATTAGAGGAATGTTGGCCTCATAGAACGAGTTAGGAAGTAGTGCTTCTTCTTCAAATTTTTGGAGGTCTCTGAGGAGGATAGGTGTTTATTGTTCTTTGAAAGCTTGGTAAAACTCACTGGTGAAACGATCTGGTCCATGGCTTTTGCCTTTAGGGAGATAATGGATAGTCATTTTAATCTCTTCACTATGAATTGGTCTATTTAGATTATGGAGATCTTCTTGGTTCAATCTAGGTAAACTATAAGGTTCTAGAAACTTGTCCATTTCTTCTAGGTTGTTAAATTCAGTGGCATAAAGTTATTCATAAAATTTTCTTATAATCCTATGTATTTCTGTGATATCCATGGTAATTTCTCCCCTTTCATTTCTAATTTTGGATATATGTGTCTTTTCCTTTCATCCTTTGATTATTCTCGCCAAGGTTTTGTCAATTTTGTTGACTTTCTCAAAGAACCAGCTCTTTGCAATATTAATTTTTTCTATAGTCCTTGGGTTCTCTAATTGGTATAGCTCTGCTTTAATTTTTATTATTTCCTTTCTTCTTTTGACTTTGGGATTTGTGTGCTCTTCTATTTCTAGTTCTTTAAGATGGTATGTTAAGTTGTTTCCTTGTTTCTTAAGACAGGACTGTATTGATACAAATTTCCCTCTTAACACTGCCTTCGCTTTGTCCCCATAATAATGGTATGTTGTATTTTCATTGTCAGTAATTTGTATATATTTTTTAATCTCATCTTTTATTGTTCTTTTATCCAGTCCTTTTTAAATTAGCTGTTCTTAATCTCCATGTACATGTGTTTACCTCTGCTTTCCTTTTACACTTGATCTCCAATTTGAAAGCATGGTGGTCTGAGGATACACATGGTATAATTTCAATCATCTTCAGTTTGCTGAGGCTCCTTTTCTGTCCCAGCATGTGGAATGTCTTTGAGAACATTCCATGTGCACTAGAAAGAAAGGAATAGTCTCCTTTTGCTGGATGAAGTGTCCTGCCAATATCAATGATGGCCAATTGCTGTAATGTGTCATTCAGTGCTGATGTGTCCTTATTTACTTTCTGTGTGGTTGATCTGTCCATGGCTGTTAGTGCAGTGTTTATGTCTCCCACAATGATTGTGTATTCATCAGTTTCTCCTTTCAAATCTGTTAGTAGTTTCTTTGTCTAATTTGATACATTCTGGTTAGGAGCATATATATTAATTAGTCTCAAGTATTATTGTTGCTGTATTGTGCCTTTTGTCATTATGTAATGTCTGTCCTTGTATTTTACTATCCCTTTTAACCTGACGTTTATTTCATTAGGTATAAGTATGGCAACTCCTGCTTTTCTCTGGTCACCATTTGGTTGAAGTATTGTTTCCCATCTTTTCACTGTGAGTCTGTGTTTGTCCTAATGACTGAGTTTGGTTTCTTGGAGACAGCACATAGATAGATTCTATTTTTTAGTACAGTCTGCCACTGTGTGTCTTTTTATTGGTGAGTTTGGTCCGTTAACATTTAGAGTGATGATTGATATATGAGGATTTCCTGTGACCATTACTTATTTCTTTGTTTGATTTGTTTTATTTTTGTTTCTTTCCTGTTGCCCCAACTTTGTTTTCCATTTTCCCTGCTGTTTTGTTTCAGGTCGAAGAGATTCTTTCAGTATTTCTTGGAGTGCTGGCCCTGTCCTGTCAAATTGTCTCAGCTTCTGTGTGTCTGAGAAGTTCTATATTCCACCTTCATATCTGAAAAATAATTTTGCTGGATAAATTATTATTGGTTATAAGTTACTCTCTTTTCAGTTTTTGTATATTGGATTCCACCCTCTTCTGGCTTGCTGCATTTCTGCTTAGAAACAGGATCCCATCCTGATGGGTTTTCCTCTAAAAGTTATACTTCTTTTTTCCCTTGCTGCCTTGAGAATTATCTCTTTCTCTTTAGTTTTGGATATCTTTAGCACCATGTGTCTTGGAGAAGATCTGTCATGGTCCAGCTTTCCAGGGGACTTGTTTTCTTTTTCTACTTGTGGTTCCATGTCTTTCCATAGGTTTGGAAATTTCTCATCTAGTATTTGTTTGAGTGTGCTCTCTGTAGAATGCTCTACCCATTCTTCGATTACTATTACCCTGATGTTGTTTTGTCTCACGGAGTCAGATAGTTCTTGCAGAAATTTTTCAATCTTTTTGCTTCTATATTCCCTTCCTTCCTCTTTCTTAGGTGTTTCCAAGTTCTGATTTTCAATATCAATAATTATTTCCTCCATAAGGTTAGCCCTGTTTCCTATGGCAGTATTTAGTTTCTCACTTCTTTTATTGTCCTATTTATCTCTCACATTTCTATCTCAATCTTCCTTAGGGTTTGAATTTCTTTGTTAAATTGTTCCTTTTGTTCATGGAGTTTTGATTTATGTCATTCATCTCCTTATTTATGTTGTTTAAATCAGTCATGGTGCTCTGCCA